>MU673929.1:11739-26154 GCA_026770625.1 Nicotiana glauca | reverse complement strand
TTTGGGGGGGGGGGGGGAATTATTTGGGCCTTGAGGAGAATTGGACTGACCAGCCCAAAAACGGGCTCCCTCTTTTGTTTTCCTTTTTTCTTTTTATTTCTTTATTCTAATTTCTTTTAAATTAAAAATAAAACCTCAATTAATTCATAATTAAATTATCCTACTGTATTAAATTAATTAACTCTAACTAACAATTACCACAAATAATTATAAAGAAAAACTACTAAAATTACAAAATTTAGAATTAAAAATAAAAGTAAACTATTTTTTGTGATTTTTTATATTTTTGTAAACTTCTAATTACTAATTAATTCCAAAATATGTAAAATTAAACACTAAATGCAATGCATATATTTTTTTTATATTTTTATATGAATTAAAAATGCACAAACAAATGCAAGGAATTAACAGAAAATGCAACAAAATCAACAAAATTAAAAATAATGAAAAGAAATTATTTTGTTTGAATTTGTGGGAGTAATTCATATAGGGCAAAAATCACGTGCTCACACGCCCAAGTTCAAAATCACCATACGAACTTACTGCAACCTTCAAATCCCGATTCCGAGGTCGTTTACTCAAAAATTCATTCTTAGTCAATTTTTTCAAATTAAAGCTTTCGAAATGAGAATTCTCTTCCCAAATCAACACCGAACTTCCCGAAATTCAATTCCGACCATGCGTACAAGTCATAATACCTTAAGTGAAGCTACTCAGGGCCTCAAACCGCTAAACGATGCGCTAGAGCTCCAAACGACCGGTCTGGTTGTTACACAGTGGTAAATAAATATACATATCTGCCCAATCAACCGTAGCATGGTGGTAAATGAATATGCATGACTACCCAACCGGCCGTAGCAAAGTGGTAAATACATGAAGATGCATGTTTCACTGTATTATGAATATTAACTTCTTTATCATATGCCTCAATAGAGACTTAGGAAAATACTTAGACATGATTTGAATTATATTTCATAGGAATGAATAACGTAGATATCCTTAACTACTAAGAGTAGAACCATTTATGGAATTGCATTACGTTTACGTATTGTTACTTGGATCATGCCAAAAGAAGGAAGGATTAGCAACATACATGGTCATTCCACTAGCTCAAGAGCTCAACTCGAATCCGCTTCAATATCTATATAATAACAAGAATAATACTATTGTCAACTGTACAAACAATCGTCTTAATCGCATAATGGAAGATAAACTATCCTAAAATAAAATGGATAGTATTTCCCCTGTTCATATCATTCCCTCAAGCCTACAATAAGCAAGGTACTATAACAACATAACTAGCAACTCCTATAACAAGTTTTACAACCAAAACAACAGCGCTACAAGAAGAAAGCTCATCTACGATTATCAACCATACTTCTCCAATCTTTTCTTTTCTTCAAAACACATATCTCTGACTACACCAACTATATACTCAATTTACTTCAAAAATTTCTAGCCACAACACAACTTAGAAGATTACCAACTCACTTTGATGGTATATACATTTGATGTTGTGTTGGTGCTATGCATAGTTTCCAAAGATTAACGGTTGCTTCAAATTATTCTACATCTCGTGAAAATGAAGGAACCAATGTTCTTGCTTCCTAGTTTTATTTACGATGCACAAAATTTAACTAAAGTGTTAAGGGGTCATATTTTCTGCAATTGCTCCTAATAAGAGGACCAAAGAAAGTATTTTATCCATCATGGTATGTGGGGTACACCCATCTCTTCGTTATATTACTATACCGCCAACTTATTTCAAGTGTCCACTCATAGATCCCATAAAGGAAATTAGTCATGAAAATCCCTTATCCTTGTGATTTCACATGGATTCATATAAAAGACGCTTATCCTCTTAGTTCTATATTCCATAACTTTATACCAACATGATAATTTGAACGAGTCGTTTGATGCTCCTTGATATGTAGCCGTGTGGACTTCCTTGTCATCTTGTAACTGTCCACAAATCCTTATCCCAAAGTACTACTACTAAAATAATAAATTATGGTACCATATAAAATTAATACATGCACTAATACTTCGTTAAAATATCCATGAAAAAATATATATATAGTTTATCAACGTTTAATTTCTCTAAAGAGTACAAATTCTTTTACGCTTAATTCTCAAAATGGTAAAAAGTTAACCTTCTTTTGTTATGAGAAAATAATTTCTATCTTTACAATAAAGAAAATTTCATTATAAATTTTCTCATATTATATATATAATTTAAAGCATATCCGGAAGTAGTAATATTGATAACTATATAAAATTATATTTTTCAAACTTTTTTACAAAAATATTCTACTTATAATAAATACCTTATCAAAATGTATCTAACGGTATCAAGGTTGTCAAACTTACGGGGTCTCAAAATAACATTGTCACAAATTATTTATAACCTCATGAATGACCTTAATCCCTTCAAGCTCATATGGATTACTACGACTCATCCTAAAACTAAATTACGAGATGTTACACTACTAACATTAGATACCCCCTCTTCAATCTACATGTGTAATCCCTAGATGCACACCTAATAACTCAACATCAACTTTACACGTGTAAACTATGCAGTTTAAGTACTATGACTCATAAATTCACACTTAGTGCCACCCGTGGACAAATTAATGCCATATGGCAACCCATTAAAGTTCCTCATCCACTTAATCCTAATTAATACCATAATTATTTCCATATTCACCCATATTATTCCCACATAATTAATTCTAGCACTCAATTTACTTAAATACTAATATACTTCATATATCTTACTATCATGGTCATGTGGTATATTACTATTCTATAAATATGGAGTATTATAGCTCAGATCATATTTCATACCAAAATGTCAAACTTGGGCGATACTCAATTTCTTCGATTCGTTTATCCTCTGACCTTTATAACACTTATCACTTATTTGAAATATCAAAAATACTTATAACCTCAAAATTAGTCTTGTCCTTGAACTTATATCAACTATATTATGACAAATCCAATGTAGAAATGTACGGGATATAACACGAAGTTCCATCCGATCAAGCATAAGAGAAGGCCCCAGTCCAAGATCAAACATGTGTTCATCAAGGATGAGGTATCCAAACTCCTAAAAATAGGTTCCATTCGGGAGGTTAAATACACCGATTGATTAGCTAACGTAGTATTATTACCTTAAAAAGGAAATAAATGGAGAATGTATGTAGATTATAAGGACCTAAACAAAGTATGTCCAAAGGATTCTTTCCCTTTGCCTAATATCGATTGAATGATCGATGCAACTGTCGGCACGAGATACTCAATTTTATCAACGCTCCTCTGAGTATAACCAAATTCGGATGGATCAGGATGATCAAGAAAAGACTTCTTTTATAACAAAACTCGGCACCTGCTATTGTACCGTAATGCCATTCGAATTAAAGAATGTCGGTTCCACCTATCAATGTATTGTAAACCGGATGTTTGAAGAACAATTAAGAAAATCAATGGAAGATTATATTGATGATATGGTTGTCAAGTGCGTGCAAGCAGTGGACCCTTTAAAATATTTGTAGGAAACCGTTAACATATTAAGGACGCATTTGGGGTTGGTTCGAGCAAGTTTCTTAATTTCATGGTATCTAATCGAGGGATAGAGATCAACGCCAACAACATAAAGGCCATAGAGGACATCATCGTAGCCAACAACGTCAAGGAAATTCAAAGATTGACTGCGCGGATAGTCGCATTGGGCTGGTTTATCTCGAGATCATCGGATAAGATCCATAGATTCTTCTCACTATTGAAAAAGAAAAATAATTTTTCTTGGGCTTTGGAATGTCAGAGTGTTTTGGAATAACTAAAACTATACATGCCGAGCCCTTATTTACTGTATACTTCAAAGGCAGACGAACAATTGTACCTTTACTTGACAGTTTTCGAGGTAGCGATAAGTGGTGTCCTGGTCCAGGAGGAAGAAGGTACATAATTTCCTATTTATTATGTTAGTAAAACCCAAGGCGATGGCAAAACAAGGTATCCTCACCTAGAAAAGTTAGCACTTGCCCTATTAAGCGCTTCAAGGAAACTAAAATTGTAATTTCAGTGTCAAACCATATGTATCGTGACCTCTTACCTGTTAAGGAATGCCATGCATAAGCCCGAACTCTCAGGCTAGCTGGCCAAATGGGCCATGGAGATTAATGGGTACGATATCGAGTACCGACCCAGGACTGCCATAAAATCTTAGATTCTGGCAGATTTCGTGGCCAACTTTACACTGGCCTTGATACCCGAAGCCGAAAATGAATTACTGCTGACTTCAGTGCTAATTCAGGGATCTAGACCCTATTCACGAATGGTGTATCCAATGCGAATGGGTCCAGGCTCGGCATCATATTGAAACCTTCTGCGAGTAGCATAATTAGACAATCTATTAAAACTGTAAAATTGACTAATAATGAAGCCAAATATGAAGCCGTGATTGCAGGGTTTGAACTAGCTAAGAGCCTCGGGACCGAAGTGATCGAAGCCAAATATGACTTCCTCCTCGTCGTAAATCAAGTCAATCATTCAAAATAAAAGAGGAACGGATGCGGAGGTACTTGGACAAATTGCATGCAATGCTGCACCAATTCAAGGAATGGACTCTAATACACGTAGTTCGAGAGCAAAACAATGATGCTGATGTAGTGGCCAACTTGGGATCGTCTGTTGACTCCGATGAATTTAGCTCGGGGATAGTGGTGCAACTGATGAACTCAGTGGTAGAAGAAGGTCATGCCGAAGTAAACTCGACAAGTTTGACTTGGGATTGGAGAAACAAATACATAGACTACCTGAAGATAGGAAAATTAGCGTCAGATCCCAAGAAATCGAGAGCCCTGCGCACCAAAGCTGCCAGATTTAGCTTAGTCGAAGGAGTATTGTTTAGAAGATTTTTTTCAGCCTACTGGCTAGATTAGGCCTAGGAGAGGCCGAATACGCCACGAAGGAAGTTCACGAGGGCACCTGCATGAACCATTCAGGGGCAAAATCCTTCGTTCGAAAGCTATCAGAGCCGCTACTACTGGAATAACATAGAAAAGAACACATAGGACTTCCTACAGAAATGCAACAAGTTCCAAAGAAACGCCCCGATGATTCATCAACCAGGGGAGATGCTTTACCCGGTCCTGTCACCTTGCCCATTTATGAAGTGGGAAACGAATATCGCTGGTCCCCTACCATGGGCACCCGGTAAGCTTCAGTATATACTATTCATGACCAGCAATTTTTCCAAATAGATCGAGGCTCAGGCATTTTAGAAGGTCCGGGAGAAAGAAGACATCGACTTTATTTGGGATCACATAATATGTCTCTTTAGGATACCGGCCAAGATCGTCTGCAACAATGGAAAACAGTCATCGGTAGGAAGGTAAGTTTTCGAAGACCATAAGATGAAGAAGATATTATCAATGCCCTACCACCCTAGTAGGAACGGACAAGCAAAATCGATGAAAAAAATTATATTCCAAAACCTAAAAAAGAGATTGATCTGTTCGAAAGGAAAGTGGAATAAAATCTTTCCCAAAGTCTAGTGGGCATACCGTATGACTCTAAAGTCGAGTACCGGGGTGACCTCATTCTCTCTAGTCTATGGAGCAGAATCCTTAATACCAGTCAAGGTAGGGGCATCGAGCCTCAAGTTACAGTACGCTAACGAAGTGTAAAATGGAGAGGCGACTACCACGAGCTTGGAATTATTGGATGAAAGGAGGGAAGCCATCTCGGTCTGGTTGGCCGCCCAAAAGGAACAAGTATGGAGATACTATAACCGAAGAGCCAACATTCGACATTTTCAAGTCGGAAACTTAGTGTTGAGAAAGGTAACACCACATACCAAGAGCCCAAACGAAGGGAAACTTGGCCCGATTTGGAAAAGACCATGTAGAGTTGCCGGAATAATTGACAAAGGCTCGTATAAACTCGAATCGAGAAATAGTATACAACTACCGAAAAACTAGAGCATGGCAAACTTAAAATGAAATTACTGCTAAGGTACAAATTCAATTCCTTTTTTCCTAATTTTGTTATATTACGGACTAACTTATGCAGGTACTTGACCAAAGGCAAACGTGAATTTTAGGTCCGAAAGCGTGTGTTGTACTCTTTTTTCCTTGAACTGATTTTGTCCCGAAGTTGGTTTTTCGGCAAGGTTTTTAATGAGGAAACTGTAAAACGTGCTACCTTAATTTTAAAGATCGGCCTTAAATCGGAATTGTTGATCGCTTGCACCAAGCGAACAGTATCTAAGCCCTCACAAGTTTGACCTCAAATTTTATTAGAATCCTTAAAAAGGGAAAATTTTATATCTCAAAAGCTAATGCTTGGTGATTAGAGTTTGTTGTAAGGGGCAAACAGTCATACGAACTGTGCCCATGTATCCCACTCCAACCACGACACAAGGCTTATAAGCCTCCTATTATATACCATACATATAAAATAATGAAAGAAAACTTTGCTACCCTCATACTTCATTATTACGCATTTTGCATTTTGCTTCATCGATGCTTCACTACGGATCCTAGATCCTAAAGCTCACGAGCTACCCCGACTCGAGGACTGCCGTCCGATAAAGAGTCGGAAGGCCCGGGCCATCAAATCCCAGAGGCACCTTGCCTATTAGTTCCTGAATATGAAAGGCTACGGTCACCCTAAAACTCGGAGACGTCCGAAGTCTGTACTCGAAAAGTAAGGCCCTTACATATAATTAAAATATATTAAAAGGTTACCCTCGAAAAAAAACATCATTGTATATGAGTAAAACACTTAAGCATCTTAAAGGCCTTCGATTTTATCGAAATCTCGAATCCATGAGTAATCCAGAATTTCCATCAAGATCGAGCTCTATTCGGACCTTCGAAGAATGGATGCTCTAGATTATGTTTGATTCTATGCTAAGGCATTAGGAATGATATGCAAATAAAATGACAAACAAATACTGAAAAGTAAAAATGCGATGTTGCCAAAGGAAAAATTTTATATATGTCAAAAAATATTAATAACAGCACGTTAAAACGACCTCAAAACAAACAAGAAAGAAAAATGTACAAAAGGCAAACATAAAAAGAACTAAGGAATCTATGCTTGATTTTTAGCGGAGCTGGACTCAGCACTGGAGCATTCGGAACCATCAGAACCTATAGGCTTATAGAGTTCCCTTGCCTCGGCCTAGCCGTTTGGCTTCTTCCATCCCGGCCAACAGGTCAAAACCTCGAGCATGAATCATCTTGAGGGTCTCCCTTCGGGATAGTCGCTTTACATACTAAGTATTTATCTTTAAGCAGGCCCGGCTATCTCCACGTCAGCCTTATACTGGGCCAACATTTCCTTGACTTCAGAGGAATCAATTAAAGTTACCTCTAATTTGGATTGCAGTGCAGTATATTCCGAGACAAGGGCATCCCATTTTGAGGGTGCTGAATCCAGTTGTGCCTAGAGGTAGTCATTTAGCCGTGACCACTTGTCGGCCTTAACTTTTTCCACCCGGAGATTGTCCTTGACTGATGCCATCTCCTCTTTGGTGGCCTCCTTTTCTGGAGCCACCATGTCCATTCTGCCCTTCATTGCCTCAGTCGCGGTCATGACCTCATCCATCTTGGTCCGATGCTAGTCTATCAAGTCTATCTTCTCCTGGACCATCAAAGTTGTATCGTTAGTTACCACAAGTAGCTTCTTGTTTTTAGCCTCAAGGATCCATAACTTCTCGACAAGTTCACCATGCTCCTATTTCACGGACAAGGCCTCCCTCTATGCCTTTTCCAGCTCGGCTTGAAGAATAGGGAGGTCCTTGTGAGCCTCGTCTTGTTGTTCAGTGAGAGCCCTGTACATTTCCTTCTTCCGAAGTTGCTCTTTGAGCTCGAACTAGAGCTGGATGATTTCCAAGTGGGACAGACAGAAGCTTTCATGATGGAGCATCGAAGCCTGAAAAACAATGAGATCATTAGGACATGCTAAAACTTAGCAAAATTTGCTAAGGATCAAAGAATATATGTCTTACCTGGTTCTGTTCTTGTTGCGCCTCGTTGAAGAGGCTCGACGTACCTACTTTGTTCATCTTTGCTTGGTCTTCCTTGGTCACCAGGCAACGAAGATATCTAGCCACATCCACTGGAGTAGACAACGCCCTATCGTCCAATGGGATAGTAAGAATGATTGGTCTTTTGCGATCGAGATCCACACTCATTCCAAGAAACTACCTCACTAGCTTTAGGCTCGAGCTCGGCTCGCCCGCTCCCAATGGCACATCCTTTTTTGGGACCTCCAAGCGGCCACGCTCGGAGAAGTCCTCCAACACACCCATGTATATGCCATCAAAAAATATGTTAAGGGCATCATCTAGGCTCGGTACCGTCTCATTTTATTTCTCTTTACCAACTTGAGCCTCTTCGAACATGGACTCTATGTGGGATGGCGTCTCCGCAATGTCGATAACACTGATTACTTCCTTCAGAGCAGGAATGGCTTCTCGGGAGACCGTGGCCTCCGATTCTCTTTTTGCTTCCCCAACTAAAAGGGAATCGACCTCTCGAACACCTTCCCCAATCGTCGCCTACTCTTCGTCATTGATGGTCGGCCCATGAGCAATTAACTCAAGATCATTATCCTCAAGGTAATCCTTGAGCCAGAAAAGGGAATCGGGGTTTGGTACCCAAGCTTTGGTGTTCTTTTTGTTGCTTTGTTGGACCATGACAACAACCCTCTTCTTCTTTACCTCGGCATCTGGGAAGATGGAGGATTTCTTGCTTTTCTTTTTCTCCTCCTTTGAGGAAGATATGGGCTGCCCCGAAGCAGTGGGATCAACAAGCCAAGGTGGGGCCTCATCCTCATCCAATCGCCCATGCTCGGTGGCCTTGGGAAAACCTGTGAAAGGGAAAAATAATTCAAAAATATAAAATTCAAGTATGTAAATGTAATTATTCGGTCAGAAGACACACCATGGGAATGGGCCTCCCACTTGCTCCTCGAGAGCTTGTGCCATTCGTGCTCAAAATAAGATATTTGTTTGAAAATCCCCTCCATCCACTCCTTGATGCGAGAGACTGCATTGGGAAATTGAGCAACTGCTGCACTACGGTAAACACATGCAATCAGAAAAAGAAAAAAAGGAAATAGCAAGCACTCGATAAGGAGAAGACTTACATGATAAGTTCTAATTTCCAGGGAATGGCAGAAATTCAGGGGGAATGAGGTCTTCGATTTCACCCGAACAAACCTCCCGTGCCAAACTTGATCTCGATCTTCGTCAATGCTCTAGAATGGAGATTTACTTGCATGACGAACAAGCTTGATCAGCCCCCTGGAAGATTCAGGGACTGTAGAGACAAAGTAGGCGGTGAAGGGTGAATTAAGGTACTTCGGTGTTGTTTCTGAAGTGGCGGAGGAGGGTTAGAATCCTCTAAAAGGATGGGTAAATCTTCCCAAGGGAGACATCGTACCCTTTGCAGAAGCCAAAGATTATAGGGTCCATTCGGGTGAGCATGAATGGGTAAGTGTAAACACTTAAACACCCATCCACGTGAATGGTGATGTCCTCATTAGACCCGGGAGAAACTGCTTCCTTACCCTCCTAGTTGCATTCCATATGGACTGTGCGGAGTATATCTTCGGTGATCGTGGATAATTACCCCCTAACCCCTTCTTTCTTACTGGAAGTCTTCTCGACTTTGAATTCATTTTCGATGGAATAGGCCCCAGGAATGAAACTCTTCAAAGGAGGCTCTGGGAACACCTCAGGAACGTACTCCTCGACGTTCGCGACTGGGTTGGAAGTTGAAGAGGCAGTTTGTTGAGGCACAGATTTGGAAGTTTTTACCATCGGATTCTGAAAAATATGAAGATTTGAATATGTGGATGAAGATCTGATTTGAAGATGTGGAAGAAGATTTGAAGAGTTTACAGTTAAGTGGAAAATTTGAGGGTAAATCAAACAGCTCTAATATTGAAAAGTGAAAAAGCAAAAAAGGGGTCAGAGCTTTTTATAGAGGAAAAGAGTAATCAGTGTGTGACGTTTCGCATTCAAGGATAGTCAACCGGTCGCTTACATGTCACGACCCAAAATCCACTAAGGGTCGTGGTAGCGCCGGACACCTCTGTCAGGCCAGCCGACTAACTCATTAATTAATTCCTCTTTTAATACTTACAAAAAAATCTAAGGTTTTTCCTTCCAATTTTTATAAATAAAAGTTCATTGCTAGAATTCAAATTTAAATGATAAAAAATAGAACAAATCCGTTGTAAACCCTCCCAGAAACCCGGTGTCACAAGTACATGAGCGACTACTGAAAAGAGAAATAAAATACAACATAACATCCGTCCGGAATACAATGGATAGGAAAGGAATACAGTTACTAGAAGGGACTTTAAAAGCTGCGGGCCGCCTTGAATACTGCAACTCACCTAGTCCTGAATCGTCCGTTCTGCTGTGCCCAGTAGGCTGCTAGAGCTGTATATATATATATATACCCGTGCAGCAAAAATACACAGAAGTGTAGTATGAGTACGTAATCAACGTGTACTCAGTGAGTGTCCCGCCTAATCCCGAAGGGTAGAGACGAGATAGCCAACTTTGACTCACTCTAATGGTCCAATGATCATTTATCCTCATTTCACATATTAATCTATGGATTTATTCTTTATAGACATGATTCTAATCAAATAGAGGAAACAAATAAACACGTAGTTCTTTCATAGGAAAATTTCCCGAATTTCTCTTTAAAACATAATCCAAATATTCTTAAGCCACAAAAGGGCAATAATAAATTAATTAAGTTCAGGCAGCAACACAGGCATGCGCAAATCATACCGGGCGACGGCCCGATCCAACAGAAATAAATGTGCACTTGCCGAGGGTCGACAGCGCGCCTATAGATGCATCTATTAATCTGCCGAGCCGTTCGGCCCATTCCAAAATAAACACACACAGACAGATAAACCGTCAGGAAATCAACGTGGAGAAAATATCCAGGAATGGTCAATTCTCTTTTATTAATTTTGAGAAAAACGAAGCTTAAGTCTTTAGAAAAATCCAATTATTAATTTAATATGATTTAAGCAATTCAAGCCATCAATGATTTCACAATTTAATCCACATATAACATATTTTTGGGTCCTAGACTACCCGGACAATAGCATAATAGTAGCTACGCACGGACTCTCGTCACCTCGTGCATATGTAGCCCCCACAACAAGGAGCACATAATCAATTTAACTCACCTATGGAGTAATTTTCCCCTCACAGAATTAGGAAGGAGACTCACCTTGCTCCGAAGACTCGCAACCGACATTCCACATCCTTCCGAAGGCTTGAACCAACACACAACGCACCAAAACTAGCAAATGATCACACAAATCCATCAATATATGCTCAACTATACTTTACAACTCAATTTATAATAATTCCTAACCCCGAACGAAAAATTGACCAAAATGCCCTCGGGCCCACGTGCCCGGAAATCCAAAATTTCTCGAAGACAAAGGTTACCCATGACCTTAGAAACTCAAATATATGATTTTTCTCCTAGTTCCATACTCAAAATCGTGGCTAAAATCCAAGGTTATATTTTCTAGGTTTTCAACCAAAACCTCAATATTTACTCTAATTTCCATGATTAATTCCATGTATAAACTTGTATTTAACACAAAATCAGTAGAAATCACTTACCCCGTGCTTGATGACGAAAATGACGCTCAAAACTTGCTCCAAAAATCGCTCCCATGGAAGAAAAAATAAAATAAAATGAGCCAAAATCGGATTTTAAAACAACACTGCCCAGAAAACCTTCTATGCGATCGCGTACAAAGCCTTGCGATCGCATAGAGCAACTTGGCTGCCTCCCAAAATTCTTCAATGTGTTCGCATACCAATACCATGCGATCGCATAGGCCACAAAACTCCTCTTCTACGATCGCATCATGCCTATTGTAATCGCATAGGCCAAATTCCAGCCCCTCAACATTTGCCCTATGCGATCGCATCCCCTCTATTGCGATCGCATAGACTAAATCCCTGCAGCACTAATACCAGCAACCAGCCACCTTCTCAAGGCAAAAATTGATCCGTTAACCATCTGGAATCCACCCAAGGCCACCGGGACCTCAACCAAACCTACCAAGTAATCCCAAAACACATTACGGACTTGCTCGAGGCCTCAAATCACATCAAATAATGCCGAAATCATGAATTGCACCTCAACTCAAGCTTTATGAACTTTGAAATTTCCAACTTCTATTTCCGATGTTTAGACCTATCAAATCACGTCCGATTGACCTCAAATTTTTCGCACAAGTCATATTTGACATTACGGACCTACTTCAACTTCCGAAATTTGATTCCGACCCCGATATCAAAAAGTCAACCCCCCGGTCAAACTTTCCAAAAACTTTCAACTTTCTATCTTTAGCCAAATGGCTTCAAAATGGTCTACGGACCTCCGAATTCACTTCCGATCGCGCCCCCAACTCCAGAATCACTATATGGAACTATTCACAGTCTCGGAATTCCAAACGGACTTTGATAACACTGAAATGCTCTTCAAGCCAAACTTATGAAATTTCTTCTAAAATGCCAACTTCCACAATAGGCGCCAAAACGCTCCCGGATTATTCAAAACCCAATCCGGACATACGCCTAAGTCCGAAATCATCATACAAACCTGCTGGAACCTTCAGATCCCGATTCCGAGGTCGTTTACTTGAAATTCAAAACCTAGCTCATTGTTTTAACTTTAAGCTTTCGAAATGAGAATTTCTCTTCCCAAATAAACTTTGGACTTCTTGAAATTTAATTCCGACCACGCGTACAAGTCATAATACTTGAAATGAAGCTGTTCATGGCCTCCGACTGCTGAACGGAGCGCTATTGCTCAAAACGACCGGTCAGGTCGTTACATGACACGCGTCTGAAGTCTGAATGATGCGTCTGATGGGACATTGACTCGTTTGCCCGGTTGTAACAGACGAAGGAAGAAACCAGGATTAATTCATCATTTTTTATCACTTCGATAAACCTACACTCCGGAAAACAAGAAGACTATCTGTGTACAAAGATAATCGGGGACAACGCTTCCCTCGATGCCCGATGAGAGAACAAGGGGAAGCACAAATTGACAAAATGATAATTGAGATCGGGAACCCCTTATAACAAGATCCGAGAATCATGAACGATGTATTGAAGATCATGCACGGTAAGACAACATGCCCCGGACCAAGTACGGCTCCTGTACCTCAGGAGATACGGTGGACGGTTATGCATAACGGATAGAGGGCCGTAATACTCGGCCTCAACTGGATTTTACGGTGCGAATCCCATTCATTGTTCGTTGCACATCAATAATTACCAAAAAATAAGATTTTACCTTTTTAGGACTTGTACTAGGATTGAAACTCTTCAACTATATAAATGGAAAGTTTTCTTTGATCTGACACATTGTAACACGCATGGCAATAAAAAGCTCACTTTTGTCCTCTAGCTACTGTTCAAGGCATTGCTTGTTTGTTCTATTCTTTACTCACCATTGAGCTTTTACCGAGGGTTCGATCGAGGATGAATTTCACTCCTTAATCCATGAATAGGCTTGGTGATCATATTGAGATTGGTTTGGTAGTTTATTTTATTTTTAATTCATCTATCTGTTATTCTTAATTATTCGTGTTGAATTAATCTGCGTACAAATTTAATTGTTACCCATTTTTGAGATAAACAGAAACAACCATGAAATACAAAGTTAAGCATTGACTAATTTGGATTATTTCATCTCATTAATTAATTACTTTTTCAGTAAAGTAATTATCATAATCACTGTCCACGATCAACGTTAGCTCGAACTCAATCTCTTAATTCGTCTGTTTAGAGACAGTAGCGGCACTTCGATCAGATCCAGTATCTTTGGTCTAAATTCTATATTTATCTTAAAAATAATCATTATATATATATATATATATATATATATATATATAAAACTTAAAAGAACTAAAATTTCAAATGCATAAACTTTAAATTCTGATTCCGTCTCTGTTTAATAATGTTTAATAATGTCTATGCCGCTAGTTGTTGTAAAGAACTCTTCGTGTTAAAGAACACCATTGAATTTGATATTGGATTAATGAAATGACAAATGGAACGAAAGGAGTATGATTCATAATGGATTATAATTATAATTCTTCAAAATCGAATATCATAATCATCTATTGTACATTATAACTATAAATTCATATATGTAAATAATTGAAAATAAATAAACCATTGATATAAATGAAAGTGTACATTTCCTTCAAACCTGCACCTCATGTTTGATACTGTGAATTATTATTTCTGAAATAGACAGCAAATTTCCCCCATAATTGTCAGAATAAATGAAAGTAGTTGCAAGCCTTTCTCTCTAAAGGATGCAA
>MU673927.1:0-23011 GCA_026770625.1 Nicotiana glauca | reverse complement strand
TGAGTAATTATTGATTAGTTCTTGCCTTATTTAAACTAGTTGGTGCTTGTTCGGCTTCGAATTGAGCTTGGAGCCTAGTCTTGTGGTTGAAAGCGCGCTTCGGAGCGAGGTGAGTCTCCTTTCTAACCTTGTAAGAGGGAATTGTCCCCTTAGGTTCCATGTTGAGTACTTGTTGCTAAATGCAGGGAATAACGCACGCGTTATGTGACGAGAGCCCGTGCGTAGCTACTACTATGTTAGATGTCAGGGGAGCTTAGGACCTACATCATACCTATTAAATATGCTCTTATGGTACATTGTTGTCTTGAACATCTAGCATTTATTAGAGACTTAAAAAGAAGAATATGAGCTAATTTCTATAAATTGAATTGTGTCGATCTGATATTTTGCCTGCGTATGTGTCATTTGATGTGAACTTGATATATATATATATATATTATATCCTTAATTGTGGATCGGGCCGATCGCCTCGGTATGAATAGATGCATCTATAGGCGCGCCGTCGACCCTCGGCAAGTGCACATTTATTTATGTTGGTTCGGGCCGTCGCTTCGGTATTATGTGCACATGTTAATTGTGGAAAAGCTTATATATATATATGCTTCATTTTGCTACTGTCTCACTTGAAAATTGATAAATTCGATGTTGAAGTATTCTGGACTTACTCTACATGCTATAACCTGCCATTACTTGTAAATTCTTTGTTTAATCATGTTATACTCACTCTTGCGTATTTATATATATATATACTAATTGACCTTAGTAAATATCGAGTCGGCCTCTCGTCTCTACTTTTTCGAGATTAGACGGGATACTTACTGAGTACACGTTGTTTACGTACTCATGCTATACTTCTGTACTTAAATGTACAGGGTTTGAGGCAGGTGGATCCGGACATCACTCGGGTGCATATCAGTGAGCACTTCCTGGGACTTTTACGGTGAGCTGCCTTCCCCCTCAGGCCGATTTGCAGCCGAAGGAGTCCTTTTCCTGTATTTATGATTTTCTGTCTATTCTGATTCAGACAGTAGGATAGTGTTTTGTATATTTTTGTGTATACTCTACTGGTCGCCCGTAGCTAGTGACACTGGGTTCTGGCACACACTGTAGGGAACATTTATTTTGGGGTTTGTATGACTATGTCAGTACTGTATGATCTTGCTAGTTTCGTTTATTTACTCGAAAAACACTAGTATATTTTGTTGATTAATTAACAATCGAGACTTAATCAAAACTTCCGCAGTTGGCTGGCCTAGCTGTGGTGTTAGGCGCCATCATGACCTGGTTAGGCAAAATGGGTCGTGATAACATGGTATCAGAGCACTAGGTTCATGTAGGTCTCACAAGTTACGGGCAAACCTAATAGAGTCTTGTAAGATCAGTACAGAGACATCTATATTTATCTTCGAGAGGCTATATGGTGTTAGGAAAGACTACTCTTTATTCATTCTTCATCGTGCAAGGGTCAGTGTACTAAGTTTCCTCTTTTATTCTCTCACAGATGGTGAGGACCCGCACCACCGACGTTCCGGACCTGGGAGGAGCTGCTCCCCCCATTGCCAGAGGCCGAGGTAGAGGCCGGTGGAGGGTACCGGCCCGTGGTAGGGGACGAGGGCGTCCCAGAGCTATTCCTGATGCACCGCTAGCAGACCCTGTGGGGGATTCCACTACTGAGGAGCAGGGCGAGGTGCCCGCAGCTGTGCCTACTCCGGCGGATTTCATGACTGCGCCGGGATTCCAGGAGGTCATAGACTGTATGCTTCGGTTGATGGACACCATGACTCAGGCTGGTTTATTTCCAGAAGATCCAGCAGCTTCGCAGGCAAGAGGGGGAGCACAGACCCCTACTGCCCAGGCTCTAGTTCAGGTAGCAGCAGTATATCATACCCCGGGTGCCCAACCCACAGAGGGGGTCCAGCCAATTGCTGAGGCTGTACCCCAACCAAGGCCAGCTGTGGAGTACGATCCGCAGAAGCTACTAGACAGATGGACCAGACTTCACCCCCCAGTCTTCGGAGGCGAGCGCCATGAGGACGCTCAGGATTTCATTGACAGGTGCATGGACAGACTGCACGCTATGAGGATATTAGATTCACATGGAGTTGACTTCACTACTTTTCAGCTTGAGGGCAGGGCCCGCAGATGGTGGTAGTCTTATATTCTTGGCAAGCCTACCGGTTCACCTCCCATCACTTGGGGTCAGTTTGTGCAGTTATTTCGGGACAGGTATATTCCGCCCTCTGAAGGGGAAGAGCTGCGGTATCAGTTTGAGCACCTTGAGCAGGGTCAGATGTCTGTGACCGACTATGAGGCGAGGTTTTCTGAGTTGTCACGCCATGCACTCATGATACTTCCGACAGATGCAGAGAGAGTGCGGAGGTTTGTTTCTGGATTACAGCCCAGTATTCGATCGGGGATGGCCCGAGAGGTAGAGATGGGTACAGAGTATCAGCTTGTGGTCGAGAATTCTCACCGGATTGAGGGTTATTGTCAGAGGGGTAGGGAGCAGATGCAGCAGGACAAGAGAGCCAGATTCCGTGGAGAGTTCAGAGGTGCCCCAGCTAGAGGTAGAGGCCAGTTTGGGAGGGGACAGCCCAGTAGGCCCCCATCTTCAGCACCACCACCTCCTGCCTGGGGTGCTCCAGCACGCCCCTATTTCAGCGCCATGCCAGAGAGTTCCTACCGCCCACCAGCCATTCAGGGTTCTACCAGTGGGTATTCAGGTCCCCAGGGTTCTTCTGGTCCCTACTTCAGTGCTATACCAGAGGCTTCATATCGTCCACCGGCTATTCAAGCTCCTCCCACGGGATCCACGACCCACCAGGGACATTCATCAGGACAGCAGGCCGTCGCGCCACGTTGCTTTGAGTGTGGAGATCCAGTCCACATGAGGAGATCTTGTCCCAGGCTTAGGGGAAAGGCAGTACAGTAGGGGCAGCAGCACACGACTCCAGCACCAGAGGCCCAGTCATCTAGAGGTGGAGGGCAAAGTGGTAGAGGCCGATCCAGAGGTGGAGGCCAGACAGGGAGAGGTTAGCCAGCTACTCCTCAGTTAGGAGGAGGCCATACAACCAGTACTCCAGCTAGATTCTATGCTCTCCCGGCTAGGCCGGATGCATTAGCCTCAGACGCCGTCATCACAGGTATTATTTCCGTCAGTGGCAGAGATGCATTGGTATTATTTGATTCAGGGTCCACTTATTTATATGTATCATTTCTATTTGCGCGTTACCTGGCCACTACTCCTGAGCCCTTGGGTGTTCCTGTTCATGTGTCCACTCTTGTGGGCGATTCTGTGGCTGTGAACCGAGCCTACCGGTCTTGTGCGGTTACTTTCTGTGGTTTTGAGACTAGGGCAGATCTCCTTTTACATGATATGATCGACTTTGAGGTTATCCTGAGCATGGATTGGCTATCTTCTCATCACTCCGTTCTAGATTGCCATTCCAAGACTATTTCTCTAGTGATGCCAGGGTTGCCGAGACTGGAGTGGAGGGGCTCCACTGTAGATACACCTAGCAGGGTTATTTCCTTCCTGAAGGCTCAACGCATGGTTGAGAAAGGGTGTTTGGCCTACTTAGCTTATGTTCGAGATACCACTGCAGAGTCTCCGACGATTGATTCAGTACCAGTAGTCCGAGAGTTCGCCGATGTTTTTCCTTCTGATCTTCCTGGCATGCCTCCAGATCGTGATATTGATTTCTATATTGACTTGGCTCCAGGCAGTCAACCTATATCTATCCCACCATACCGTATGTCTCCTAGGGAGTTGAAGGAGTTGAAGGAGCAGTTGGAGGAGTTGCTAGCTAAGGGATTTGTTAGACCCGGTGTATCGCCTTGGGGTGCGCCAGTGTTGTTCGTAAAGAAGAAGGATGGGACTATGCGGATGTGCATTGATTACCGCCAGTTGAACAAAGTCACCATCAAGAAAAAGTATCCATTGCCCCGCATTGATGATTTGTTCGACCAGTTGCAGGGTGCTAGGGTGTTCTCTAAGATCGACCTGAGATCGGGGTATCATCAGCTGAGGATTCGGGATTCAGATGTTCCGAAGACAGCATTCCGGACGAGATATGGCCACTATGAGTTCCTGGTGATGTCATTCGGCTTGACTAATGCTCCAGCGGTGTTTATGGATTTGATGAACAGAGTGTTCAAGCCCTATATTGATTCTTTCGTCATTGTTTTCATTGATGACATCTTGGTACATTCGCGTAGCCTAAGGGAGCACGAGCAGCACTTGAGGGTAGTGCTCAAGACCTTGCGAGAGCAGAACCTTTACGCTAAGTTCTCCAAGTGTGAGTTTTGGCTAGAGTTAGTGGCATTCTTGGGGCATATCGTGTCAGGAGAGGGTATTAAGGTGGATCCCAAGAAGATCGAGGCAGTTCAGATTTGGCCACGCCCTACATCAGTGACCGAGATCAGGAGCTTCCTG
Organism: Nicotiana glauca; assembly: GCA_026770625.1. Classification (NCBI taxonomy): domain Eukaryota; kingdom Viridiplantae; phylum Streptophyta; class Magnoliopsida; order Solanales; family Solanaceae; genus Nicotiana; species Nicotiana glauca. The sequence continues at coordinate 18,576 of MU673927.1, read as the reverse complement.
GGGTTAGCAGGATATTATCGGCGATTTGTTCATGGTTTCTCATCCATTGCATCACCTCTGACCAAGTTGACCCAAAAGGGGGCCCCATTTTGTTGGTCCGATGATTGTGAGGAGAGCTTTCAGAAGCTCAAGACGGCTTTGACCATGACACCAGTTCTTGTATTGCCATCCGGTTCAGGGACTTATACGGTATATTGTGATGCTTCTCGTGTTGGCTTGGGGTGTGTATTGATGCAGGAGGGGTGAGTTATTGCATATGCCACTCGTCAGCCGAAGATTCGTGAAAAGAATTACCCTATGCACGATCTAGAGTTGGCGGCGATTGTTCATGCTCTTAAGATATGGAGGCATTATTTATATGGGGTGTCATGTGAGGTGTATACAGACCATCGCAGCTTGCAGCATTTGTTCAAGCAGAGGGACCTTAATTTGAGACATCGCAGGTGGCTCGAGTTGCTGAAGGATTACGACATTACCATTATTTATCACCCAGGCAAGGCGAACGTGGTTACGGATGCCTTGAGTAGGAAGGCGGAGAGCATGGGTAGCTTGGCATTCATTCCTGCAGAGATGAGGCCACTAGCTTTGGACATTCAGTCCCTGGCAAACAGACTTGTGAGATTGGACATTTCAGAGCCCAGCCGGGTCCTAGCATGTGTGGTTGCTCACTCTTCGTTGTTGGGGGAGATTAAGGCCCGACATCTTGATGATCCGCATCTGGCAGTCCTTAGAGAGACGGTGCTTCAGGGAGGCGCTAAGGAGGTTTCTATTGGCGAGGATGGTGTATTACGGCTCCAGGGCCGTGTATGTGTTCCTAATGTTGATGGCTTGAGAGAGAGGATTCTAGAGGAGGCCCACAGTTCGAGGTACTCCATTCATCTAGGTACTACGAAGATGTACCGTGACTTGAGATAGCACCTACTGGTGGCGGAGGATGAAGAGGGACATTGCGGAGTATGCAGCTAGATGTTTAAATTGCCAGCAAGTCAAGTATGAGCACCAGAGGCCAGGTGGCCTACTTCAGCAGATGCCCATTCCGGAATGGAAGTGGGAGCGCATCACCATGGATTTTGTAGTTGGGTTGCCGCGGACTCAGTGGAAGGTTGATTCGGTATGGATTATTGTGGATAGATTGACCAAGTCTGCCAAGTTCATTCTAGTGGCGACTACTTATACGGCAGAGAGGTATGCCCAGATTTACATTCGGGAGATAGTGAGATTGCACGGTGTGCCAGTCTCCATCATATCAGACAGAGGCCCTCAGTTCACTTCCCATTTCTAGAGAGCTGTACAACGAGATTTAGGGACCCGCGTGGAGCTTAGCACGGCATTTCATCCTCAGATCGACGGACAGTCGGAGCAGACAGTTCAGATTTTAGATGATATGGTTAGAGCATGTGTGATCGACTTTGGAGGGCAGTGGGATCAGATTTTGCCCTTGGTGGAGTTTGCATATAATAACAGTTACCAGTCCAGCATAGAGATGGCCCCGTATGAGGCATTTTATGGTCGGCATTGTCGTTCTCCTATCGGATGGTTCGAGCCTGGTGAGGCTAAGTTGCTTGGTACAGATTTGGTCCAGGATGCCCTGGATAAGGTTAAGTTGATTTAGTAAAGGCTTCGCACCGCTCAGTCCAGACAGAAGAGCTACGCAAATCAGAAGGTGCGTGATGTATCATTTGCAGTTGGTGAGAAAATCCTCCTGAAGGTTTCGCCCATGAAGGGTATTATGAGATTCGGGAAGAAGGGCAAGTTAAGCCCAAGGTTTATTGGCCCCTTTGAGGTGTTGAGGCGAGTTGGAGAGGTTGCCTATGAGCTTGCATTGCCTCCCAGTTTATCAGGAGTCCATCCAGTCTTCCATGTATCGATGCTCCGGAAGTACCATGCCGACTATTCACATGTGTTGGACTTCAGTACCATTCAGTTAGATGAGAGCTTGGGTTACGAAAAGGAGTCAGTTGCCATTGTTGATAGGCAGGACCGCCAGCTAAGGTCCAAGAGGGTTTCTGCAGTGAGAGTCCAGTGGAGGGGCCAACCGGTCGAGGAGGCGACCTGGGAGTCCGAGGAGGACATGCGGAGCCGATATCCTCACTTATTTAGCAGTCCAGGTACCTTTCTATATCCGTTCGCGGACGAACGTTTGTTTAAGAGGTGGAGGATGTAACGACCTGACTGGTCGTTTTGCATTCTCGAACCCAGTTCCCTTAAATAATCCTTTCCGCATTTGCTTTAGCTGAATTATGACTTGCGGGGGGGGGGTGGTTCGGAAGTTATAAGAATTTCGGGCAAGAATAAGCATATTCGCTTCATTTAATATCTTCAAAAAGGCCAAGTTTTACTTCGGTCAACATTTTGGAAAAATGGACCCGGAATCTCAATCCGACAATTTCTGAGGGTCCGTGGGAAAATATGGGACTTGGGCGTGTGCCCGGAATCGAATTTCGAGGTCCCTAGCCCAAGTAATGGAATTTTTCGTAAATATTGTTAAGTGAAGTTTCAAAGAATTTAATAAACTAAGAAATTATTGTTTTTATAGGTATCGGGGTCGGATTTCAATTCCGACACTTGGTACAAGTCCGAAATATCATATAAGAGTTACCCGTAAAGTTTGGTGTCAATCCGAGTAGTTTAAGGGCGTTTTGACCCGTTGGTAGGAAATTAAGAACTTGAAGTTCATTAGATTTGATTATTTGGTTTTGGGGTCCCGTTCCGTGGTTTAATAATGTTTTGGGTGTTCCGAAGGTTCGACTAGGTCCGCCTCGTGATTTCAGACTTATCGGTATGCTCGGGCGGGGCTCGGGAGCCCCGAGCGTCAAATGGTCGAGGTTCGAGCGAAGCTAGAAATTGAAAGGGAGCAACATCTGTTACTTCTGTCATAACCACTTCTGCGGCTCTTGGACCGCAGGAGCGAGACCGCAGAAACAATCATCTAGTCGCTGAAGCGGAAGGGGCCAGGCCCAGGGGAAACCGCAGAAGCGGACCCCGGACCGCAGAAGCGGTCCATCCGCAAAAGGCCCTAACCGCAGAAGCAGTAGGATTTCCGCTTAAGCGGACTCGCAGAAGCGAGTAAGGGACCGCAGAAGCGGACCAGGCCCTTTGTCCCTTTTCCGCAGAAGCGGCTCGTTTCCGCAGAAGCGGAACCCGCAGAAGTGGGATTTCTTCCGCAGAAGCGGAAATCACAGGGGGTCAGAACCTCATTTAATTCGAGCTTAAGCTCATTTCCCCCATATCTCTCTCAACTCTTAGGCGATTTTTGTGATTCAAAAGGGGAAGTTTCAGCATAACATTTTGAGGTAAGTGATCCCCACTCATTCTTAGCTTAAATACATGAACATTAGGTAGATTTAACACCAAGAACATCAAATAAAATCAAGGGTTAGGGCTAGACCTAGGGTTTTGAAAAAACTATGATTTAACCACCTAATTAGTTGTGTTATGAACTAAAATTTACGTATTAGTAACCCTTCAGTTATAGAGAATAATTTCCTCAAAAATCTCGGAATTTGGACACGTGGGCCCGGGGTCGGAATTTAGTAAACTTGCGGGAAAGGTTGGGAAATCACTTAATTAGCTAGAATTCAACCTTGTGAGCAATTATTGATTAGTTCTTGCCTTATTTAAACTAGTTGGTGCTTGTTCGGCTTCGAATTGAGCTTGGAGCCTAGTCTTGTGGTTGAAAGCGCGCTTCGGAGCGAGGTGAGTCTCCTTTCTAACCTTGTAAGAGGGAATTGTCCCCTTAGGTTTCGTGTTGAGTACTTGCTGCTAAATGCAGGGAATAACGCATGCGTTATGTGACGAGAGCCCATGCGTAGCTACTACTATGTTAGATGTCCGGGTAGCTTAGGACCTACATCATACCTATTAAATATGCTCTTATGGTACATTGTTGTCTTGAACACCTAGCATTTATTAGAGACTTAAAAAGAAGAATATGAGCAGATTTCTATAAATTGAATTGTGTCGATCTGATATTTTGCCTACGTATGTGTCATTTGATGTGAACTTGATATATATATTATCCTTAATTGTGGATCGCCGCCGATCGCCTCGGTATGAATAGATGCATCTATAGGCGCGTCGTCGACCCTCGGCAAGTGCACATTTATTTATGTTGGTTCGGGTCGTCGCCTCGGTATTATGTGCGCATGTTAATTGTGGAAAAGCTTATATATATATGCTTCATTTTGCCACTGTCTCACTTGAAAATTGATAAATTCGATGTTGAAGTATTCTTGACTTACTCTACATGCTATAACCTGCCATTACTTGTAAATTCTTTGTTTAATCATGTTATATTCACTCTTGCGTATTTATATATATATACTAATTGACCTTTGTAAGTATCGAGTCGACACCGGGTTCTGGCACACACTATAGGGAACATTTATTTTGGGGTTTGTATGACTATGTCAATACTGTATGATCTTGCTAGTTTCGTTTATTTTCTCAAAAAACACTAGTATATTTGGTTGATTAATTAACAATCGAGACTTAATCAAAACTTCCGCAGTTGGCTGGCCTAGCTGTGGTGTTAGGCGCCATCATGACCTGGTTAGGCAAAATGGGTCGTGACAACATGGTATCAGAGTACTAGGTTCACGTAGGTCTCACAAGTTATGGGCAAACCTAATAGAGTCTTGTAAGATCGGTACGAAGACGTCTGTATTTATCTTCGAGAGGCTATATGGTGTTAGGAAAGACTACTCTTTATTCATTCTNCCCCCCCCCATTGCCAGAGGCCGAGGTAGAGGCCGGGGGAGGGAACCGGCCCGTGGTAGGGGACTAGGGAGTCCCAGAGCTATTATTGATGCACCGCCAGCAGACCCTGTGGGGGATCCCACTACTGAGGAGCAGGGCAAGGCGCCCGCAGCTGTGCCTACTCCGACGGATTTCGTGACTGCGCTGGGATTCCAGGAGGTCATGGGCCGTATGTTTCGGGTCATGGGCCGTATGCTTCTGCGAGGGCCCCGCCTTTTGTATTTCGTTTGGCAAGACTCGTCTCATTATTTTATTTAAAGGTAAATCCTAAAAGCAATTATGATTTTTCTATTTTTGTTTGTCTTGAAAATAAAATAAAGGTCCTAATTAATTGCTATTAAGAAATTTCATAGCCTACCAGTTAAACACTAATAGGCCAATACCATTTCAACCTTAAGTTCAAGGAACCCAATCCATACGCTGGATCAGGATTTCAATACTTTCAGGTGTTGGGCCCGAGACAAGCTCAAACGAAAAGAACAGAACAGGGCTCATGCGAGTTGAGGGATCAAATCCCTGAAGCCAGGCTTGCCACGTGATTTTATACATTGTATATGAGTCAACTAATGGCCCAAACCAAAACAGTCTATTATCCAGACTACTACTACTAGATTAGTACTCAAACAATTTGATATTTTAAAATTAACCTGACTAAAGAGGTGAACTATATGAAACACAAAATTTTGAACTTGTTTTTGTTTTTTACAATTATTGAAACGAATCAAGGCTTAAGAGCTATCAAAAAAAAAAACTAGCATTAACCAACTGACATTTAAGAACTAACCGTTTTACTATCAAATTTCAATATGCTATTCGAATAAATATCATTCACTTCAGTGATTTCCTAATAGAACTGCTGAATGACACATTGAAACTCAAGACCATTTGAACCTATTTTATAACTACTGAAGCTAAACATTATTTGACATTCAATTACTTTTAATCAGAAAATTAGATCATTACAAACAATTACAGAATATGAAATCATTTAAACCTACTTTTACAACTAATAATCATGAATCAAATGTTAAAATCACGTTACTAATACAAAGTTAACAAGTTCAGTCCAAATTAGAACAGTCCTTATTACATAATCCATATCACTACTACATCTAAAATCCACTGCAGTATTATAAAACAAATACTAAAATACTGATTTACTAACAGATATTAGAACACTGATTTTTAAACTATAATAGCTATTAGATGGCGTAAACAAAAACAAAAGCAACTAGTAAATGAACTGATGAACATTCTTTATTTTTTCCAACTTCAAATCACATTTACACTGGAATTGAATTCAGAAATGTACTTGGAAATTTCAGAAATTAAAAGTTGAATCAGTTAAAAGAGCAACGATGATCAGCAACAGCAATAGGACAGAAAAATCCAATCACAACCTCAAAATACCCAGGATTAAACCACAGTACTGAATTTAAACCCAGAAAATACACTTGACAAATCCAATGGCACTTTCACAGCATTTCAAATACCAGAATAAGAGAACAATCAATGCACAACTTTTAGATTTTCTAACTAAATAATCAATGAAACAGTGATGTTTTTGGATTTTTCTACTAGATTCTAATGTTTTTGAGTTTTTGAAGTTATAAATTTCGAAATTTGGATCTAAGAAGGCAGACTGTCTGGAGGGAAAAAAAAATTCAGATTTTTCCCAACTCCTTCAACAAGTAAAATGCATGCCTATTTATAGAAAAATTCTAAGGTATGATTTCAGATTTCTTATTTGCTCATTAGTCCTTTTTTTTATTTCTTTTAAACCCCTTACTTCTAACTTGTAACAAGTAACTACATCTATGTATGGAAAACTATACTAATGCCCCTTGTCTAGAAGGTTCCATCCTATTGTAATACCTATTTTACCCTCACTTCACTTTAAAAATTACTAAACTACCCATTTTTATGCCCCTATTACCCCTGAAATTGTATCATTATTACTATTAAAAGATTTTCCTATGCCCAAAATACCCTCCCTTCCTTTATCAATTACTGCTAACCCTTATCCCCTTAACTGCCGGATTTTAATTATCCAATTCTATAATCCTAATTATCACAATTAATCAAAAATCATACAAATCTAATTAACTACTAATTAGAAATCTGTACAGCTATAACCAAACCTAATTATCAATCAGAAATTAACAAACATGAGCAATTCAAATCACTGCCAATGAACATAAAATCCAATTGACTACTGATTTATCCTTAAATTGGTATCGAATTTATTTATCTAACTAAAAGTAATTAAAACAAATAACTTTTCACGTCTGAATTACAATTACCCTATTTATTAAAACCTAACAATGTTAACAGAAATTTAACAATACTATTTTTTTAAAGCAGAAATTAAACAACCCTAATAAAACTAATAACAAAATGTTGACAGAAATCAAGAAAACAAACGCATGCAAAATAAAAGAAATGTAAAATAGCAATAGAGAAGAAGATTGAAGAACTTATCTAGGGTTTCTTTTTTTTATCAGACTTTTAATCCACGCCTGAGCCAAACCTTGTTTGAATCCTTTAGGATTCATGATCCGTAACATACCTAATGGTGTGTTTTCTAAAAGAAAACACCTATTAGGTGTGTTACGGTCATGAATCCCCAAAGATTAACCGGTGATTCTTGACCAGAAAACTTGAAATTGAAATTTGAGGATTTCTGGTGGGTTTTGAGACAAATGGATATGTGGAATGGGTAGTGGACACTCAGGCGTGTCTATGGTGTGAATTAGGGGTTATTTGGATGAAGTGTTATTTGCCGGAGATAGGGTTCCGACGAGAAAAAATTCAATATTCGAGCAGAAGGGGAAATATTTGAAGGAAACCAAGTAGAGGGGTGGAAAGAGGGGTTCAATGCGGTCATACGATATAATTTAGGTGAGGTTTGGCATTGGGTGTGTTTCCCGCCGGCGAGGGTTCCGGCGGGGTCTGTGGAAGAACAAGGCGGCTATGGGAAAAGGGGGAAAGACGAAGAGACGGATAAAATGAAATGATTTTGTATCAATACATACTAAATGGTGTTATTTGATCACAACCGTTGGATCAAACAATTTTGATGGTTCAGATTCACTTGGCACTCAAACGGTGTCGTTTGGTTTATGAGAGATCAGGCTGTGACCGTTGGATCATGGGTAATCAATGGCTTGGATTTAATGACGCCAAATGGCGTCGTTTTGATTAGTTGAGGCTGACCGTGTTTGGGTAAAATTGGACCTGGACTGGGGCGTGTGTGATGGGTATTTGGGCTAGGAAATAATAAGCCCAATAGCCTATTCATTTTTCTTCTTTAATTTAATTGTTTTCTCCTTATTTAAGAATTTGTATTTTTTGTTTTTTTTTCCTGATTTTTGTAGAGATACAAGAAAATTAAATTAACAATTAAACTAAACTACTTTAATGCATAAAATTGTTTTAAAAACTAAATCAAGACAATTTTACAATTAAAATGCAAATATGCTAAGTGAACTATTTTTGTGATTTTTCTTTAAATTTATAAAATGAATTAACATCTAAAAAAATGTGAAATTAAATTCCTAATGCAAATGCACAGAAAATGCAAAAAAATTCCTAAAAATTGTAAAATTATTTTATTTGGAGCTTTTTTTTTTTGGAATAATTTGCTTAGGGCAAAAATTACGTGCTCACAGTTGCCCCTCTTTGCCCAGAAACACGAAGAGTTTTCGTGCAAAGACAAGTGAGCGGAACTGAGAGATTTTTGCCCATTCACATATTCCATGTGAAGCATTTTTGAAAGAGTTGACCGCACCCTGCTTCAGGGGTTGCCTACATATCCTGGGCTAAACAAGAATCAGGTCAGTGTAGTTCAGGAGTATCTGGTAGCTGGGACTACCAGGAGCTGTGATTTCATTGTTGCTGCTGTTACTGCTTGCTGACCTCCTTATTACACCATGTCAAGATAAAAATAAGCTAGCCTAATCTACGCTATATGAGTTACAAGAAATCATATCTATTCCTTCAAACTTGCTCTTGTGTTGCCTTGAACTTGTATCTTGTGTTCTTCTAATGGAATTCTTGTTGTTGCCTTGGCGATGTTTTGCATTTCCTTCTGATGTTTCTTGACTACTATGATTTGAAACATGTGTCTATTTTTTAGGTGTACTCCTGCTTGCGATTGCTTGAAAAGGTATTCCCTTGTTCTCCAGGTGGGCTCCTGCTTGCGATGCTTGAAAATGTATTCCCTTGTTCTCCAGGTGGGCTCCTGCTTGCAATTGCTTGAAAAGGTATCCCTTTGTTCTCCAGGTGGGCTCCTGATTGCAATTTCTTAAAAAAGTATTCCTTTGTTCTCCAGGTGGGCTCCTGATTGCAATTGCTTGAAAAAGTATTCCCTTGTTCTCTAGGTGGGTGCCTGATTACGACAAAATAGACAAACAAAGAAAATTTTCTGCCCCAGTATGGTGACTGGGCACATCATGTTATTAAGTATTGAAATTGAAGGCTAGAATTTGGATTGTACTTCCCTTGTTTTCCAGGTGGGTGCCTGCTTGCTGCATTTGAAAAGATATTCCCTTGTTTTCCAGGTGGGTGCCTGCTTGCTGCATTTGAAAAGATATTCCCTTGTTTTCCAGGTGGGCTCCTGCTTGATGAGTTTGAAAAAGATATTCCCTTGTTCTTCAGGTGGGCTCCTGCTTACTGAATTTGAAAAAGATATTCCCTTGTTCTTCAGGTGGCTCCTGCTTGCAACAACCATACAAAGCGAGGAAAATTTTCTGCCCCAGTTTGATAACTGGGCGCGTTGTGTTACTAAATACTATTTTGAAAGATAAGACTTGCATTATACTTCCCTTGTTCTTCAGGTTGGTGCCTGACTGTTACGCTTGGAATGTATTCCCTTGTTCTTCAGGTGGGCTCCTGCTTATAAAGAAAAATTCTTTCTGCCCATGTTTTAATCAAAGAAAGATTTGTTAATATAAAAATGGTGGTTAGCTGCTGGCATTCTTGTTGGCCATGCTCCTGCTTCCTACTCTGCTCTGACTTGTTTCCTTGGACTTGCTTTTGAAATGCCACGACTTCCCGGCTGACTTTCAAACCCTCTGATCCTGATGACCCAAATGTTTTATCTTGTACTACTGTTTTGGTGTTACTGTTCCCTTCTTGTGAAACTTTGCTTCTCCCTCCAATTATCTGATTACCCCACTGATGAGATTTGCATTGGTCCTTCATGTTTTACTTTCTTTTGATATGTTACAATCTCGTTGTGCCATAAAACTGGGAAACTGGTAGTTAGCTTTGACTGAAACGTCTTATAGACAGACTTCAAGAAAATGAAATGCAATGACCTCGAAGATTTTAAGGATAAAAAGACTCCAAAAAGAGAAAGAGGATAGGACTTATCTGAGTGGAAAGGCTGAGTCCATTGATCGTGCCATGCATTTTAGATTAACCAACCTAGTCTGTCCAACCAATTAACTGTCAATTGCCACATGTTGTTGTTCCATACTTTCACAACCCGACTTTCGCCAAAACCCAAACCTCACTTGTTTTGCCATGTTTCAAACACCTTTCAACCACAGACTTTCTTCATTTGTCCAATCTGAAAACTCACTTTTCCCTTACGGTGCCCGTGAGGGTTTTCACCAATAAGACTCTCTCATTTTTAATATCTCTCAAACTCACTTCGCCTTACGGTGCCCATGAGGGTTTTCACCAATAATACTTTCTCATTTTCAATTTTCCTTTCTTCTGATACCAGAGTGTTGTCTACAACATGAATCACCTTACCTACTTGTATTGACATTTCTTAAAATTGATCAGAAGGTCTTTCTTTGGACCGTAATGTGGCTTTTGGATGGGTTTAGAAAGAAGGGTGTAAAGGCTCAAAATATTTCAATGCGGGTTCAAAAATTACAACTTTCGAAATCATATATTTCACAACAACCATAACTTCTGTCCCGATTTCATTCTTGGGGATTATTGGACTTTTCTTTTGTTGTGACTGAACCTCAGTGAGGCTGCCTACGTACCCTTTTGGGATCAAGTCAAACGTAGTTCATGTCATAAAATCGCTTCATTGCTGCGATGTTTCTTTCCTTCCATTCCTCTTTTTTTTTTCTTTTTTTTCTTTCTTTCTTTTCTTTTCTTTTCTTTTTTTTCTTTCTTTTCTTTTCTTTTCTTTTTTTCTTTCTTTTTTGTCTTTTCTTTTTTTCTTTTCTTCTTTTCTTTTCGTTTCTTTTCTTTTTTTTTTACTTTTTTTTTTACTTTTTTTTTCTTGTTTCTCCACTTGATTTCCCCGTTCAATCCTCGAGTTTTGTTGTTGATTCCGAAAGAGGGATACGAAAGAAAATATAATAATAAGGCTCAAAGGGATAACAAAGGATAAAGTGTTTGGATAGCAGAACAAACTGCCTTCATCATTTCAATCTCAAAACATGTCAAATACAATCAAATACATAAAGATAAAGAAATCATACATAATATCTCTTGACTGCATCAGAATTGATAGCCATTTCTATACATTTCCCTTCCACATCTGTTAGATACAATACACCGTTGGACAACACTCATGTTACAACAAATGGTCCCTGCCAGTTGGGGGCGAACTTTCCTTTTGCTTCATCCCAATGAGGTAAAATACGCCTTAACACCAATTGTCCTACTTCAAATTTCCGCGGACGCACTTTCTTGTTATAAGCTCTTGCCATTCTCCGTTGGTACAACTGTCCATGACATACTGCTGTCAATCTCTTTTCATCAATCAAGCTCAATTGTACTAAATGGGCTTTGACCCACTCATCATCATCAATTTTCGCCTCCGCAATAATACGAAGGGAGAGTATTTCAACTTCTGCAGGTATCACTGCCTCCGTACCGTACACCAATGAATAAGGAGTCGCCCCTACTGAAGTACGAACAGTCGTGCGGTATCCTAACAAAGCAAAAGGTAGTTTCTCGTGCCACTGCCTGGATCCTTCCACCATTTTCCGAAGTATTTTTTTGATGTTCTTATTAGCTGCCTCGACTGCTCCATTCGCCTTAGGACGATATGGTGTGGAATTGCGGTGTGTGATTTTTTAAACTTCTGACATGTCTCCGACATCAGATGACTGTTGAGATTGGAACCATTATCTGTGATAATCACCTTCGGAATTCTGAACCAGCAGATATTTGAATGCACAAAATCGACCACTGCCTTCTTGGTCACTGATTTGAAAGTTTTTGCCTCAACCCACTTGGTGAAGTAATCAATGACTACTAGAATAAACTTGTGCCCATTAGATGTTGTTGGCACAATTGGCCCAATAACATCTATTCCCCAAGCAACGAAGGGCCATGGTGCCGACATTGCGTGCAACTCAGATGGCGGAGAATGGATCAAATCTCCATGTACTTGGCATTGATGACACTTGCGCACAAAACTGATACATTCTCGTTCCATAGTGAACCAATAATATCCTGCTCGAAGAATCTTTTTGGCCAGTACATACCCACTCATATGAGGTCCACAAACTCCCGCATGTACCTCAGTCATGATAGTTGTAGACTTTTTAGCATCCATGCACCTCAATAAACCAAGATATGGAGTTCTTTTGTACAACACTCCTCCGCTGAAGAAAAATCCGCTTGCCAAGCGTCTAATAGCTCTCTTTTGATCCCCGCTGGCTTGTGCCGGATATACTCCCAGTCTGAGGTATTCTTTGATATCATGAAACCAAGGCTCCCCATCAAGCTCTTCCTCCACCACATTACAGTAGGCATGCTGATCTCGGACCTGAATCAGTAATGGGTCCACATAAGCCTTATCTGGATGATGTAGCATTGACGCCAAAGTGGCTAAAGCGTCAGCAACTTCATTATGAATCCTTGTAATGTGCTTGAAATCTATTGACTGAAACCGTTGACAAAGTTCATGTAAACATTGCCGGTACGGTATAAGCTTTAAGTCTCGTGTCTCCCATTTTCCCTGAATCTGATGTACCAAAAGATCCGAGTCACCCATGACCAAGATCTCTTGGACACCCATGTCTATAGCTAACCTCAAACCCAAGATACATGCCTCGTATTCAGCGATGTTATTGGTGCAGTAAAAGCGAACCTGAGCGGTAGCAGGGTAATGTTGTCCTGTCTCTGAAATAAGTACGGCTCATATCCCAACGCCTTTGTTATTGGCAGCCCTATCAAAGAATAACTTCCACCCAGGTTTTTCATCTTGTTCCGATTCCTCGATATGCATTGTCTCTTCATAAGGAAAATATGTTTTCAACTGTTCATATTCATCATCAACTGGATTCTCCGCTAGGTGATCAACCACTGCTTGTGCTTTCATCGTAGTGCGGGTCACATAAACAATATCAAATTCCATGAGTAGGATTTGCCACTTAGCAAGCCTCCCTGTGGGCATGGGCTTCTGAAAAATGTACTTCAATGGATCCAACCGTGAGATGAGATAAGTGGTATATGCTGACAAATAATGTTTCAACTTCTGCGCTACCCAGGTCAAATCACAGCACGTCCTCTCCAGTTGATGTGAACTTCTTGCTGAGGTAGTAAATTGCCTGCTCTTTCTTTCCCGTAATATCATGCTGCCCCAATACACAACCAAAAGAATTATCCAACACTGTCAGATAAACGATCAAGGGTCTTCTCGGCTCTGGCGGAACCAACACAGGTGGACTAGCCAAATACTCCTTAATTTTGTCAAATGCTGCCTGACATTCATCTGTCCATTTGACCGCAGCATCCTTCTTTAGCAACTTAAAGATAGGCTCGCAGATTGCTGTAAGCTGAGCAATGAACCTGCTGATATAATTCAACCTGCCAAGCAAACTCATCACCTCTTTCTTGCTCTTTGGCGGCGGCAACTCCTGAATGGCTTTGATTTTGGACGGGTCTAATTCAATACCACGTCGACTTACCACAAACCCCAACAACTTCCCTGACGGGACTCCAACTGCACACTTTGCCGAATTGAGTTTGAGATTGTACCTGCGGAGCCTCTGAAAGAACTTCCTCAAGTCTTTAACATGATCACATTGCTTTCTTGACTTTTTAATTACATCATCCACATAAACTTCAATTTCTCGATGTATCATATCATGGAACATGGTGGTCATCGCCCTCATGTATGTTTCCCCTGCATTCTTCAACCCAAACGGCATGACTCTATAACAGTAGGTTCCCCAAGGCGTAATAAATGTCGTCTTTTCAGCATCTTCTTCATCCATCAAAATCTGGTGATAGCCCGCATAACAATCCACGATAGAACCAATCTCATGTTTAGCACAATTGGCAATCAGTATGTGGATGTTTGGCAGTGGGAAATTGTCTTTTGGGCTCGCCTTATTGAGATCACGATAGTCAACACACACTCTGGTTTTTCCATCTTTCTTTAGCACAGGCATGACATTGGCTAACCAGGTGGGATACCGGGTAACCCGTATGACCTTCGCCTCAAACTGCTTGTTGACTTCTTCTTTAATTTTCACACTGATATTTGTCTTAAATTTTCTCAGCTTCTGCTTGACAGGAGGGCATTCCGAATAAGTGGGCAATTTGTGGACCACCAGATCCGTACTCAAACCCGGAATATCATCGTATGACCATGCAAAGATATCTTTATATTCAAATAACAACTTGATCATCTCTTCCCTGAGCGAGGCTTCCAAATAAACACTTACTTTTGTTTCCCGAACATTTTCGTGATCCCCCAGATTGATTGCCTCAGTGTCATTTAAGTTAGGTTTGGGTTTTTCCTCAAATTGACTTAATTCTTTATTGATTTCTTCCAGGGCTTCCACGTCATCATACTCCACCTCATAATCACATTCAATTTTTGTATTACTATTTCACATTGGTTATCAAGACTAGGCTGGGAACTACTCATGCATGACACATCATTGAAATCGGCATAAAATGGATTGTACAAGAAAGAGAAAAGAAAGACAAAAATAAAGGCTATCAGAAATGAAGATAGAAAGAAATTGCATTTCATTGAAATTTGTAAGATAACAAGGTTTAACTCATCCAAATGGACGGAACATAGAAATCCGAATTACAACCTTGGAAATAATCCAGATTTAATACTCAAAAGAAAATCAAAAACTAACTACCACGACTCCTTCCGAGTTGGAAGAGGAGTAGCTTCCCAGTTATTAAGATTGGCCTGAGATCCCACGAACTGCACATCAATGTTGCTTGGACCTTCATCTGCTTCCACCATATTCACTTCATCGAACAACCTTTCAAACCTTTCGATCAATTCCTGGTCAGGTTTTATCATCATAGAGCTGGGCATTACTGTTGCTGGGCGCCTTTTAGTACCAGACCAGACAAAAGAACAGGAGAGGCGAGGTATAGGTTTAGGAAGGGTCCACACTCTCTTTTTCATCTTTTTGTCTCTCCTTATATCAGCGGTAGTGGGTTTAAAGCCTAACCCAAAAGTATCAATGTTACCAAGAAGAGACACTGGTTATATAATGCCCTGTAATGAAGCTCCCAAACCCTTTCCAGGCAGAAATCCATTCCTTAACATCTGTGTTTCCACCATAACAGATGCGGCAGCCACCTTAAGCATAGGAATATATTCCCCTTCCGGGACTTTAGCGACTGACACTGTATCCACAACTTGGTACACCTACGGGCCCTTGTCATCTTTAACTTCCTAAAAGGGTGTAATAGCATTGCAAGAATTGTCCTCCCCATGGACCACGATCTCCTGACGATCCCATTCAAATTTGACCATCTGATGCAGCATAGATGGCACAGCTTTTGCAGCGTGGATCCAGGGTCGACCCAATAAAAGATTATAAGACACAGCAACATTAAGTACTTGGAACTCCATCGTGAATTCCACAGGTCCTATTGTGAGCTCCAGCACAATATCTCTCACTGTATTCTTCCCTCCACCATCAAATCCCCGTACACAGATACTATTCTTATGAATTCTTTCATTGTCGACCTTCAGCTTTTCTAGAGTGGATAGAGGGCAAATGCTAGAACTAGATCAATTATCAATTAACACCCGAGTCACCATAGAATCTTCACATTTCGCTGTGAGGTACAGGGCTCTATTGTGTTCAGTTCCTTCCATCGGCAACTCGTCATCGAAAAATGTTACCCTGTTAACCTCAAAAATTTTGTTTGCAACCTTCTCAAGATGATTCACAGTAATCTTCTCTGGCACATGTGCTTCATTTAAAATCTTCATCAGCGCCCGGCGATGTTCATCCGAATGAATTAGTAGAGACAATAGTGAGATCTGCGCCGGTGTTTTCCTTAATTGTTCCACGATTGAATAGTCTTGTGCCTTCATTTTTCTCAAAAATTCTTCAGCTTCCTCTTCAGTAACAGCTTTCTTCACCGGTACCAAATTGTCTCTAACTGTTTTAATTTTTCTCAATTCCTCAGGGGCAAAACACCTCCCTGATCTAGTTAACCCATGCGTTTTGTATACTTCCTCTTTAACTTATTTTCCTCTATACATAACACTCATATGATCATAATTCCACGGAACAACCTTTTCACTAACCACAGTCAACTGAACCGCCGGTTTAATGATAACCGGTTCTGTACGTGCGCCTTTTACAACCAACACAGGTTTAGCAACTGCTCCTGGTATTGTCACTTTAACAGGATTTGGTTTTACCATTATTACTGGCTAACTGACTATCTGCTCTGCTGCGACCAAAGTTTTCCCACCAGTCAACTTCCCGTCTATTTTACTTTCACTCGCCTTAATCATCATCATCGTTTGCGATAGCTTCTTGTATTCTCCCCTCTGCACTAACTCAATCATGTGAGTCTCATGATGAGTTGGTAATGGATTCTGCATGATATTGGGAGTTTCCGGAGCCTGCACTTCAATTCTCCTAGTATTAATAAGTTCCTGAATGGCAGTTTTGAGATGCCAACATTTCTCCGTATCGTGCCCTGGTGCTCCTGAGCAGTATTTACAATTGACTGAATGGTCCAAGTTCCTCGGGGGAGGGTTTGGTATTTTTAGTTCAATGGGGTTTAACATTCCAAGCTGCCTTAACCTGTGGAACAAGCTAGTATAAGATTCTCTTAACGGAGTGAAAGTCTTTTTCTTTTGCAATCTGTCATTTTTAGCAGTAAGATTTGGGCGGAAACCAGTTCCACCGGGATTTCTGTATGTTCTGGGAGGTGGGTATGCATTTTTGGTATGATAGGTTTTATGGGGAGTGGGTGCACGCCAGGGTGCCTGAGGTTGAGGATAAGCTTGGGCATGGTGAACTGAGAAGTGGGGAACAGGTGGTGGATAGTAAGGTTGTGGTGGGCCATATGGTGTACGTGGCTATGGTTGATGATATGGACGGGGTTGGTGATAATAGGTTGAAGGACCCTTGGACCATGTCCTAGATTCCACCACAGCAACTTCTTCTTTCTTCTTCTTTCCCAAAACCCCTCCAGTGCCAGTCTGGATAGCTTGGGTGGTCGCTTTTATTGCGGAGTAACTCATAATCTTATTGGAATTCAAGCCCTCTTCTACCATGCTTCCCATCTTAACAACTTCATTAAACGTATTTCCAACGGCTGACACCAGATGTCCGTAATAGGAAGGCTCTAAAGCCTGCAAGAAATAATCCACCATCTCACCCTCTTTCATAGGCAGATCGACCCTCGCGGCATGCTCTCTCCACCTGAATCCGTACTTCCTAAAACTCTCCCCAGGTTTCGTTTCAATCTTAGTCAAGGAGAGACGGTCAGGAACAATCTCCAGATTATACTGAAAATTATTTGCAAAAGCTTGAGCTAGGTCATCCCATGTATACCGTCGGGTGTGATCCTGCCTAGTATACCACTCTAAGGCCGACCCACTGAGGCTCTGGCTGAAGTATGCCATTAGTAATTCATCTTTTCCTCCAGCACCCCTCATTTTACTACAAAATCCACTCAAATGGGCCACGGGGTCACCATGACCATCATAAAGATCAAACTTCGACAATTTAAAACCCACAGGCAGTTGGAATTCTGGAAACATGCACAAGTCTTTATAAGCCACACNGTGGAACAAAGGTTCACTTGAAGATTTGTGTAACATGGCGGGTGGGGGAGCCACGTACACAGGAGCAACTAGTGGTGGAGGTGGTGGGGTTTGCTTTTGTGGTGGAAGTGGTGGTGTTTGAGAAGTGGTTGCATAGTATGGGGGATAAGTAGGGTAGGCCGGGGAAGAATTTACGGTGGGAGGATCTTGTGATTGAACTGGTGGCGGAACATAGACAGGATTGGCTGGATAAGTTGGCAAGGTTTTTCCTTTTACCCAGGCCTGGTACATTTCGGCCATTTATTGTTTCAGCTTGTACATTTCCTCTTTCATAGCATTAACATCCACTATTTCTTCCTCCCTAGTCGGGTCAACAATAGTTGATTCGATCTCTTGGCTAACCATTTTCGACATATCTTTGGAGCAGGTATTATATGGATGAGTTGCCAGAATGCCAGCTAGCTAAAACCACATATCTGAACTCATTAACAACAACATCGTTATTAGTGGTTAGGGCATTATCAATCGAATAATCGCACGTTTGGAGTATGGATGCACTTAGACAATTTTGGTCGGCCACATGCGCCATCCCGGCTTTCTTAGTTATAGCTTTTCTTTTATTCTCGCCTTTTCTTTGCTTTGCCTTTTTTCTTTTGTTGCGGCTTTTCCCTCTCTCTCTTTTTTCTTTCTTTTTCTTTTTCACTTTTCTTTTATTTTCCATTGTTCTTTTGACTTGTATTTTTCATATTTTTATATAGTTCCGATCGATCCTATGAAAATTTCCTATATATCGCAATCGTGCCTGAATTAGATCAAGTAAAGTTTTGTCAATTATT
>MU673918.1:51707-64596 GCA_026770625.1 Nicotiana glauca | reverse complement strand
CCTTTAATTGGAAAAACTCCCTTCCACCACGCCCTTCGCGGGGTGCGGTAGCGCCGAAAGGAGGTGTGACACATGTTTTATGCCTCTACTTGCCTATGCTTTATTTATAAATTGCTACAAAATAATCCCAAAATGATCACAAGTTGTACTTAATTGCAGGTTTGATCGACAAAATGACAAATGTCAAAGATCGGCTAAAAAGGAGTGAAACCTGCTCAAGTGTCAAAGACTAAGTGAATTGAGGAAAAGAGAACCTAGTGCGGACCGCGCAAAAGCAAATGCGGCCGCACTAGAAAGTTCAGAGAGTTGTCATATTCAAGCCGGAGGTAATGCGGGCGCGGTACACTTCTACGCGGTCCGCGGTTAGGCTTCACGGCCGTGCTACTCTTTTGCGCGGTCCGCGGAGCAGAGATTCAGAGAGTTAATATTTTGACAATTTCAAGCAATGCGGTCCGTGCTCCTTTATGTGCAGCCGCGCCAACTTCCACTGCGGCCGTGGTGCTCTTCCACGCGGTCCGCGGTCCTCAACATCAGAGAAGATGAAACAAGAAGTCCAAGAGCCAGTGCAGCCGCGGCCCTTTTTGCGCAGTTCGCACTGACCCCGCAGGTGTATTTTTGTCCAATTTTTCTAGCCTAGTATAAATAGAACATTTTACCATTTTTAGGTTAAGTTTTAGATTCTAAACGCATCTGAGCTCGTGAGACTCGATATTGTAGCCATTTTCGGCATTTTTGCTCTTTATTATTGTAGTTCTTCTTCTATTTCTTCAATTTCTGTATGTAGCATGAGTAGCTAAAACCATTAACTAGGGTTGTGGCTCAACCCTAGTGTGGGTAATTTATGGGTGTTTCCATCTAGGGTTAGATTGATATTGGGTGTTTGCTATTTGGGTTGATTTTATATTTTAATTTCGAATTTGTGGTTGCAAACATAGATTCAAGCTTAATGGGTTTGACTCTTCTTGAGAAAGAGAGTTTATGATGCCAAAATTGACCTAACAAGGAATTGGGATGAACTCGTGCGAAATGATAGTCCCAATTAACGGGTTAAATCTCGAGAGAGTAATCACCATACTTGAACCCTAGTTGCTCTATCAAATTGGCCTACCCAATTGGTCTCGAGAGAGTCAATTGGGCAAAATCACTCTCTCAACCGATAGGTGTGAGAATGGGTACAATTGTGCTACGATTATAACATAAGGCCTAAATATATCAATCTACCTTTAGTAACTTCTACCCGTCGATTAGCCAGCTAGGTAGTGTCACGACCCTAGTGCCTATCTCTATATTAAATACAACTTAGCAATATTCTCGTAGTATAATTTAGTTTTAATCATTAGCTTTATAATAGTAGTTATAAAAAATGAAAAACCAACAATGTTTGAAGTGACATTAGGAGTACAAACACATCTCTAGAATAGACAGAAAATCCAACTCCACTACTAGCTCCCTGAGGAAATCGGTCCCGACCTCTATTCGGGTAAAAGCTATTTCAACTCGCTCTTCCTACCTTGGTGTAGCGTCGAGTCGGCAGTGATCATGACACCACTCTTGGGTAGAGTCTTATGTTAAATTTTTCGCGTTTCTATTCAGTTTTTTGTAATTTAAGACTTTTGCTTACTTAATTAATTTTGTTGCTTTTATATTATCGCCGATTATTGTTAAATAGGATTATATGGTTAATGAAAAAGTAATTAAACCTTGGCTTGCCTAGATCCCGTTAGTAGGCGCCATCACGACTGCCAAAGGTGGGAAATCCGGGACGTGCCAAGTTGGTATCAGAGCTCTAGGTTGCACAGGTCTCACAACTAAAGAACAAGCTTAGTGGAGTCTAAGGGATCGGTATGGAGACATCTGTTTTTATCCCTCAGAGGCTACAAAGTTAGGAAATGTTTCACATTTTTTCTTTCTTGTCGTACGGTTTGGTTTCTCAATGCTAATTGAATTTCTACTCTGTTCTTCCACAGATGGCGAGACCATGCGCTTTCTCATCTTCTGATCAGTAGTCCGAGCCACAAGCAACTCCCGATAGGGGCAGGGGGCGAGGACGAAGCCGTGCCAGAAGCCGAGATAGGGGCAAAGCTCAGCCCCGAGCAGCAACACTAGTGGCAGAGACTCAGGTTGTTTTTGAGAAGGAGATTCCGGCCCCAACGGTTTCGGTGGGCCCAGCTCAGGTCCCAGAGGGGTTTATTGCTTCCCCAATTCTTCAGGACGCTCTGGTCCGATTGGTGGGTCTTATGGAGAGTGTCACTCGAGTAGGTTTGCTTACTGTAGCATAAACCGTCTCTCAGGCTGGAGGAGGGGCCCAAACTCCTGCTACCCTTACTCCGGAGCAGGTAACTCCTCAGATTCAGACTCCAGTAGTTCAACCAGTTGGAGCGGCTCAGCCGGGTGTGGTAGCTCAGGCCAAAGATGGGGAAGCTATGTGTGCCGATGCTTTATGGAGATTGGATAGGTTCACCAAGTTTTTTACTACTACCTTCAGCGGTGCATCTACCAAGGATCCTCAGGATTATTTGGATAGCTGTCACGAGGTTCTTCAAAACATGGGTATTGTTGAGACCAATGGGGTCGATTTCACTACATTCCGGTTGTCTGGATCCACCAAGACTTGGTGGAGGGATTATCGTTTAGCTAGACCAGCAGGATCTCCAGCCTTGACCTGGGAGCATTTCACGCATGTATTTCTGGAGAAGTTTCTCCCTATTACATAGTGGGAGGCCTATCGGAGGCAGTTCGAGCATCTCCATTAGGGATCCAAGACAGTCACCCAGTATGAGACTAGGTTTATTGAGTTGGCCCGCCATGCTATTGTTATACTTCCCACTGAGGGGAAGAGAGTGAGACAATTTATTGATGGGCTCATTCAGCCTATTCGTCTCTAGATAGCTAGAGAGGCCGGGAGTAAGATATCTTTTCAGGAGGCAGCCAATGTGTCCCAGAGGATTGAGATGGTATTGTCACAGGGGGTGGTCATAAAGCAGACAAGAGACCCCGTCAGTCAGGCCGATTCAGTGGTGCCTTGTCTGAGGCAGAGATTCATATGATAGGGTCCAACCTTCTAGGCCTTTCCAATCAGCCCTCCAGGTTTCTCAGGGTTCCCCAATTGCCGTGGTTCTCACGTGCACTATTCTGATCAGTAGCCATTCAGTGCACCGCCAGATCCCATCAGTGCACTTCTACTTCAGAGTTTCCGTAGTGGTCATTTAGGTCGACAGGGCCAGCAGACTCAGCAGCCGAGGGCTTGTTACACTTGTGGAGACACAGATCATATTGCCAGATTTTTCCCTCGAGCATTGATCAGTTCTCATCACCATGGTTCTCGTGCCATGGTTCAGGCACTAGGTGTTTCAAAGCCCGCCCAGCTAGCTAGAGGTAGGGGTAGAGGTGCCAAAGGTGGAGGTAGAGGCCATAGAGGTGGAGCTCAGACCGCCAGAGGTGGAGGCCAGCAAGCAGCAAGCCGTCCCAGAGAGGTAGATTAGAGTGGTGGGCCCCAGCCCCAATGTTATGCTCTTCTGGCTAGGCCCGAGGTAGAGGCTTCAGATGTGGTTATTACAGGTACGGTTCTGGTTTGTGATAAAGATACTTCAGTGTTGTTTGATCCAGGGTCTACGTATTCGTATGTGTCATCCTATTTTGCCCCGTATTTGGTCATGCCTAGTGATGCATTGGATATTCCTGTTTATGTGTCTACGCTGGTGGGTGATTCCATCGTGGTCGATTGGATTCATCGTTCTTATGTTGTGGTGATTGGGGATCTGGAGACTCATGTAGATTTGTTGCTTTTAGATATGGTTGACTTTGATATTATATTGGGGATGGACTGGTTATCACCCAATCACGCTATCTTGGACTGCCATGCCAAGATTATGACCTTAGCTTTACCGGGTATGCCTCGTTTAGAGTGGAAAGGTACTCCAGGTTATTCTACCCGCGACGTTATTTCGTATGTGAAGGCTCGACATATGGTCGAGAAGGGGTGTTTGGCCTATTTGGCTTATGTTCGCAATTCCAGTGCTGAGGTCCTTCCTATTGATTCTGTACCCATTGTCTGGGAGTTTCTTGATGTTTTCCCTTCAGACCTGCCGGGTATGCCACCCGACAAGGACATTAATTTTTGTATTGATTTGGCTCCGGGCACTCAGCCTATTTCTATCCCGCCATATCGTATGGCTCTGCCGAAGCTGAAAGAGTTAAAGGACCAGTTGCAAGATTTGCTGGAGAAGGGTTTCATTAGACCCAGTGTTTTGCCTTGGGGCGTGCTGGTGTTATTTGTCAAGAAGAAGGATGGATCAATGAGGATGTGCATAGATTATCGGTAATTGAACAAGGTAACGATCAAGAATAAGTATCCACTGCCGAGGATTGATGATTTGTTCGACCAGCATTAGGGTGCCAGGGTATTTTCCAAGATTGACTTGCGATTTGGCTACCATCAGCTGAGGATTAGGGAATCCGATGTCCCTAAGGCTGCTTTCTACACTTGGCACAGGCATTATGAGTTCTTGGTCATGTCATTTGGGTTGACCAATGCCCCAACAGCATTTATGGAGTTGATAAACCGAGTGTCCAGGCCTTATTTGGACTTGTTCGTGATAGTCTTTATTGATGATATATTGATATACTCCTGCAGCCAGGAGGAGCACGAGCAACACCTTAGAGTGGTTCTTCAGACTCTGAGGGATAGTTAGTTGTATGCCAAGTTCTCCAAGTGTGAGTTCTGGCTGAGTTCAGTTGCATTTCTAGGTCACGTTGTATCAGCAGAGGGTATTCAGGTGGACCCGAAGAAGTTTGAGGCAGTCAAGAACTGGCCCAGACCAGCATCAACTACAGAGATTCGAAGTTTTTTGGGGTTGGCAAGCTACTATCGTCGGTTTGTGGAGGGGTTTTCATCTATTGAAACCCCGATAACCAGGTTAACCCAGAAGGGTGCCCAGTTCAGATGGTCGAATGAGTGTGAAGCAAGCTTTCAGAAGCTCAAGACAGCACTGACTATGGCACCGGTGTTGGTTTTTCCCACAGGTTCAAGACCTTATACAGTCTATTGTGATGCTTCCCGTATTGGGCTTGTACAATGTTGATGCAGGATGGAAAGGCCATTGCCTATGCTTCGAGACAGTTGAAGATTCATGAGAAGAACTATCCAGTGAATGATTTAGAGTCAGCAGCCATAGTTCATGCATTGAAGATTTGGAGGCATTATCTATATGGCGTGGCGTGTGAGGTGTTCACTGATCACAAGAATCTTCAGTACTTGTTCAAGCAAAAGGAGTTGAATTTTAGGTAGAGGAGGTGGTTGGAGTTGTTGAAGGATTATGATATCACTATCCTATATCACCCGGGGAAGGCCAATGTGGTGGCCGATGCTTTGAGTAGGAAGTCAGCTAGTATGGGTAGTCTTACTTATGTTCCGATCAGTCAGAGGCTGCTTGCTTTGTATGTTTAGGCTTTGGCCAATCAGTTCGTGAGATTGGATATTTCTGAGCCCGATCACGTGTTAGCTTGCATGGTCGCTCGTTCTTCATTATTGGAGCGTATCCATGACCGACAGTTTGATGATCCCCATTTGTGTGTCCTTAGAGACACGGTGTAACAAGGAGGAGCCAGGCAGGTTACATTAGATGCGGATGGAGTCTTGAGATTGCAGGGGTGATTTTGTGTGCCCAATGTGGATGTGCTTCGAGATTTGATTTTAGAGGAGGCCCATAGCTCCTGGTAATCTATTCATTCGGGCGCTGCGAAGATGTATCAGGATTTGTGGCAGCATTACTGGTGGCATAGAATGAAGAAGGATATCGTAACATATGTGGCTCGTTGTTTGAATTGTCAGCAGGTTACGTACGAGCATCAGAGGCCTGGTGGTTTATTTCAGAGGATTGAGCTTCCCAAGTGGAAGTGGGAGCAGATCACTATGGATTTTGTTACTGGACTTCCACTGACTCGGAAGAAGTTTGATGCGATATGGGTCATTGTTGATAGACTGACCAAGTTAGCGTATTTCATTCCTGTGGCAGTCTCCTATTCTTCTGAGAGGTTTGCTGAGATCTATATTTGGGAGATTGTTCGCCTTCATGGTGTGCCCGTGTCTACCATTTTGGATCGAGGAACGCAGTTTACCTCGCGCTTCTGGAGAGAAGCTCAGCGAGGGTTGAACACACGGGTTGAGTTGAGCACAACATTTCATCCCCAGATGGATAGTCAGTCCGAGCGGACTATTCAGATTTTAAAGGATATGCTCCGAGCTTGGGTTATTGACTTAAAAGGTTCGTGGGATAAGTTCTTTCCTTTAGCGTAGTTTGCCTACAACAACAGCTACCAGTCGAGCATCCAGATGGCTCCTTATAAGGCTTTATATGGTAGGCGATGTCGGTCTCCAATTGGATGGTTTGAGCCGGGAGAGGCTCGGTTGTTGGGTACAGATTTGGTTCAGGAGGCCTTGGACAAGGTTAGGATTATTCAGGATAGGCTTAGTTCAGATCAGTTTAGGCAAAAGATTTATGCATACCGCAAGGTTCGAGATGTGGCATTTATGTTTGATGAGCGGGTATTGCTCCGAGTGTCGCCTATGAAGGGCATAATGAGGTTTGGGAAGAAGGGCAAGCTTAGCCCTAGGTTCATTGGTCCGTTTAAGATTCTTGATCGAGTGGGAGAGGTGGCTTATATACTTGCATTGCCGCCTAGCTTATCAGCCGTGCATCCAGTTTTTCATGTGTCCATGCTTCAGAGGTATCAACGTGATCCAGCCCACGTGTTAGATTTCAGCACCGTCCAGTTGGACAAGGACTTGTCTTATGAGGAGGAGTCGGTAGCTATTCTAGACCAGCAGGTTCGTTAGTTGAGATCCAAGAGTTTCCCTTCTGTTCGTGTTCAGTGGATAAGTCAGACTCCTGAGGCATCGACATGGGAGTCTGAGTCTAATATGCGGATCCATTATCCTCATCTTTTTCCCAACTCAGGTACTTCCTTATTTTGTTCGTTCAAGGACGAACGGTTGTTTTAGAGGTGAAGAATGTGACGGCCCAAAGGATCATCACCTGTTTTCTTACCCATTTTGTACTTCTGAGGCCTTGAAAACCTTATTTAGGGTTGCCTCGATTTGCGTGTGCAGTCTGGGGGCATAGTCGAAAAGCTTAAATATAAATTCTGTCAGAAAAATGGTAAGTTTTGATATTAAAATGAATAAATTTGACTTCGGTCAATATTTTGGATAAAAGGATCCGGACCCGTGATTTGACGGTCCCGGAGGGTTCGTAAGAAAATATGGGATATGGGCGTGTGCCCGGAATTGAATTCCGAGGTCCCAAGCCCGAGAAATAAATTTTACTGTGAAATTGTTTTCGGG
This sequence comes from Nicotiana glauca, assembly GCA_026770625.1. Classification (NCBI taxonomy): domain Eukaryota; kingdom Viridiplantae; phylum Streptophyta; class Magnoliopsida; order Solanales; family Solanaceae; genus Nicotiana; species Nicotiana glauca. Next base: position 57,254 of record MU673918.1, on the reverse strand, counting down.
AAATAATTAAGGAAATTAAAAATGAAAGTTGATTAGAAAACGCACGTCGTTTGATGTGTCTCATACTTAAAAATGAAAATTTGATGTTTTATGAAAATTTGGAAGGAGTCATGGATTTTGAGGCTTAATTCGATGTTATGATGTTATTTTGGCGATTTGATCGCACGAAGAAGTCCGTAGGATATTTTTGAGGTTGTGTGTATGTTTAGTTCGGAGCCCGAGGGCTCGGGTACATTTTGGATAGGCCGTGAGTGCATTTTTAACCTTTGTAAAAAAATCTGGCATTTCAGTAGAGTATCTTCCCATTTGCGAAGAAGATCTCGCAAATTCGATCCTTGCATCGCAAATGCGAGACTAGGGATTCAATTTCCTGATCGCAAATGTGATCTACTTGTTCTCAAATGCGAATAGGGACAAGTCGCAAATGCGATATAACTGGTCGCAAATGCAAACTTGGGCTTTTTGAAAGGGTTCACAAATGTCAACTATTTTCTCGCAATTCCCATAACAGGTCGGGGTTCGCAATTATGAACCCCAGTTCGCATTTCCCACATCTGCAATCTGCATTTTTCATACTTAATCGAATTTTGAACCATTTTCACCATTCTTTCAAAACCCAAACACATTTAGGCGATTTTTCAAGAACAAGACTTCTTCCAAATCATTTGTAAGTTGATCTTTACTCATTTCTTTCAATCATTAACATCATTTAACATGTTTTCAACTTAAAAACAAGGATTTTTATGGGTGAAATTGGGTGTTTTGGGTAGAACCTAGGTTTTTCTAAAATTGGATCCCACAATTTGAGGTCCGATTTCAAAATAAATTATATATTCGGGTTTGTGGGGAAATGAGTAATTGGGTTTTGACCCCGTGGACCCGGGGCCATTTTTGACCTTTTTTGGATAAAACCTTTAAAAACTCATTTTCAAGCATTGTGGTTGATTCATTTAGTATTTATTAATATAATTAAGTAAGTTGTGGCTAGATTTGAGTGGAGTGGAGGTGGAATCACGGGGTAAAGCTATAGTTGAGGCTTGAGTTGAGTTTAAAGCATCGGTGTTAGTGCTTGGTTTAACCCTAGCTTGATGGATTAGTAGTTGAGTCATAATTGTTATGTGGTATTTGTCGAGTACGATGTGTAGGCATGGTGATGGGTATCTACACGCTGCTATCTAGCATGACCGCGGGTCTTTAAATTGTGAATATTTTCAATTTGTTATATTCTAATGCCTTGGTGATGGTTTTTAATTACTGGTGATGATTCTTAATTGTTGAGAAAGGTTTGTGAAAGTATACGAAATAATTGAACCATATAAAGCATTGGCTCAAGTGGTAAAGTGAGATATGAAATGAAAGTGAAAGAAGAGAATGGGTTGTTAAATTGTTCCCTTGCCGGGATGTAGAGATTGTTGAGGTTATGCCCTTGCCGAGATGTTAGATTGTTAAGGTTATGCCCTTGATGGGATTAATTGTTTAATTGTGTTCCCTTGCCGGGATTTCTATTATAAATTTGTTAATTCCCTTGCCCTTGTTTGTGATTGTTGTTTGGGTGAGGAAGAGTGTTAAAGCACGAAGGGTGATGTCGTGCATTGTTTGTTTATTGTAAGGAAAGAGTGTAAAGCACGGAGGGTGATGCCGTGCATTGATTGCTTATTACGAGGAAAGAGTGTTAAAGCACAAAGGGTGATGTCGTACCGCACGATGTACCATTCTATGCCGATTCTATTGACTATATGTGAGGAACGAGAGTAAAATCATGAAGGGTGATGCCGTGCACATGTTATTACTTGGTTAGTATGAGAGTAAAAGCACGAATGGTGATGTCGTGCACTTGTTGATTTCTGTTTTCATTACTTATGATTGAGTTGTGTTTTTATTTACTTTGTTACCGGACGACTCTTATTTGGAAATTGTTGTTTTCCCACAACATGCTCCCCCTCCCATACTGTTTACCTGCCCTTGTATTTCGATTCCGCGGTATATATATATATATATATATATATATATAATTACACATATTTATGTGATAGTCCGGTTTAGCCTCGTCACTACTTCATCGGGGTTAGGCTAGGCACTTACCAGCACATGGAGTCGGTTGTGCTGATACTACACACTGTGCTCTTTTGCACAGATCCAGGTTTTAGACAGCAGCAGTAGCACAGGAGCCAACCTTCAGTCCAGTGAGATACTGAGGTAGCCTTTCAGGCGTTCGCAGGCCCGGCGTCTCCTCTATCCTTTACTTTAGTATGTTATCTCATTGTACTCGAGACAAACAATTATATTTTCTTTCAGACATTGTATTTAGTACTCTTAGTAGTTCGTGAGTGTTGTGACACTAGTCTTGGGTAGAGGCTTATGTTAAATTTTTCGCGTTTCTACTCAGTTTTCTGTAATTTAAGACTTCCGCTTACCTAATTAATTATGTTGCTTCTATATTATCGCCGATAATTGTTAAAGATGATTATGTGGTTAATGAAAAAGTAATTAAACCTTGGCTTGCGTAGCTCCCATTAGTAGGCGCCATCACGACTCCCGAAGGTGAAAAATCCGGATCGTGATAACTAGGTCCGATAGTCGGTCCAGCCCAGCCTTATTCAATCCTCATAGCCACAGGCTTACTCGAGCGGGGCTTAAAAGCCTCGTTTTTTAATGGACTCCAAAAATTCTAGTTCAACCCTACTAAACCATGGGTTAGGTTGGGCTGGCCCAACGGGCCAACCCATATTGACGATTGAATTCGAGCATTCCAATAACAAAATAAAGATCTTCATGCATGTCATTATCCAACAATGTACTCCTCTATTCAAATTTACTTGTCCATTATATTAAAAATAAATATTTAATTTTACTTGTTCAGTTTGAAAAATTAACTAATATTTACCATTTTATACCTATTTTACCCTTCTTATTAAGTACTACATATTTTTAATTTATTTTTCAACATATAATAAATAGGGGTGATAAAACAAAATTACTAAGCTATTATTATTTCTTAAGTAGGTGTGTCAAGTCAAGAGTGAACATGTAAACTTGGACGATGGAAGTAATTAATTAGATTTAACTTCTTTTAATTAACATGTCAACAAATTTTGATCAATATCAAAAGTTCCCCTGAAAAGCAAACCGTATCATATAAATTAGGATGGGAATTTCTTAATCAAGTTTGGGAACAAAATAATATTTCATAATAAATCTAGTTCACGTTATGCCTTAAATCATAGAGTAAAAGTTTTAGGCTTGTGAAAGTGCTTTCCTTTTACTTGGTTCCTTAATTATTACTCTCTCGGGTTCATAATATGGATTTTTTGTTATTTTATTTAGGTCTAAAATAAGTGTCCTTTTACATAATTGAGAAGGAAGTAACTTTATTTTTTTAAAATTTCCCCTTATTTACATATTTCAATGTGTCAAATTAACAATATGCAAATCTAATAAAGGATAATTTAGTCAAAATACCGTTTTCCTTTACGAATTAGTATTTTCTTAATGGGTGTGTCAAAACCAAAAAGTCACTTATTATGTGCAGGAGGAAGTATTATTTTGGCCATTCGGTTCCTTATTCTTGAAAAGCTACTTTTATTAATTGACCTGAAATAAATATTTTGATATAAAAACCTATAGAAGAACCTTACGTGTCAATTGATTTTGTGACTCATTACAAAATTGATTTCAGTTTTATGATCCTATTTTTTTTTATATATGGAACATTTACGTTTACACGTGAGAGATTTGTCTTTTATACATTAGGAATATAAAAATATTATTTTCTTAAATTATAAATTGTAAGGACATGATGTACAAATAACGTTATATAGGCTATAATATTGAGCAATTTATGCAAAATGCCCATTAAGCTTAAACTAATTACCCTTTCCAACCTATTTGAAAATCATTTATAATATATACCTACCCAACTAAAATTAATTACCCCTATTTACCCATCCATCCCAATTTTTTTACCCATTGGCTTAGCATTGCTTGATTTGGATTGGCTTTATTTGGCTGCGCTTGAATTAGCTTGGCTCGGCTAAATTGACTTGGTTTATAGTAGCTTGAATTGGCTTCATTAGGCTAGATATTATAAAAAATGGATAACGGCTAAAAATACCCGTTTGCCATTCGAATATATTTATTTATACCCTCCGTCATACTATTAGTCCACCATAGCCCCTGATACCATAAAATTAATTCAAAATATACATCTGTCGTTAAGATTCCATTATGTCAAAATTATCTCACATGGCATGATATATTGCTGAGGTGGATGCCATATGACATGCCACCTCATCGAACCTATCCCACTTTACCCCTTCCTTACTTCTCCTTCCACTACCACCTCCATCGTCAGCCAATCATCGTGAACATCACCTCCTCCTTCACCACATATTCTTCCACCACCATCAGAAAACTAGTCTTAACCACCATTAAATCACATTCTTTCATTTTTTTTATTTTTCATTCACCGCCTCTATTAAATATCACCTTAACAGAGTCGAATACCTATCCATTTTACCATCATTTACTTAAAAAAATTACCGTTCATCATTGCAACTCAACTCTTTTTTATCAGATCCCACCAAAAATCTTCTTTATCATCAATTTTTTCATCTCTAATTGTGACCCAAAATTATCGACAGACAAAGTGATTTCTCTTAACTATATTTAACTATGTGTGAGTTGTGACTTGTGCGCATTAGGTGCGGGTGAAATTTTGTTCTCAAGGCAGTTCCTTCCCCTTCCCCTTTACCCCATTGTTGACAAATCAAGCCAAGTTCATTACACTAAAAAAAATTCACATTGGAAAAGCATAAAATTCACAAATTGGCAATCTCACCTTCACCATCACCGGAAGAGGACAAACTACTAATTCAAATAAAGAGAAACAAAAATTAATCTAATAAGTAACTTAGACATGAAAAGTTTAAAAGCACTAGAAAGTATTATTTTCTGTCATCCACAAACATCTGAAGACAAAAACTAAACATTAGCATCTTCATATAATTACAGAATGACAAATAAGCTTGAAGGACTCCAAAGTGGCAGTGATTTTGGTGGTTAGGCGTGTTGGCGGAGGGAGGTGGTGGTGGAAGAAGAAGTAGGGAGGGATAAAGTGAGACAGGCTCGATGAGGTGGCATGCCAATTGGCATCACATCAGCGATATGTCATGCCATGTGGGATAAATTCGCCAAGGTGGAGGGTCTTAACGACCAATAGGTATTTTTGAACAAAATTTATTGTCACGGCCCAAAATCCACTAAGGGTCGACACCGCCGTCAGGCCAGCCAACTCAAATACTTAATTAAATCTCATTTTAACACTTTTGAAAAATATTTCTTTTATACGTTTTACACAAGACTCAGTGTATTCTTCCGAATAAATAAATAAAATATTTAAACAACTTTTAAGATTTCCAAATAATCCAAATACATCCCCAGAACCCGGTGTCACAAGTACATGAGCCACTACGGATAAGAGAAATAAAATACAACATCCGTCCAGAATACAGTGGACGGAAAGTAAATACAGTACACTGGAAGGGACTA
>MU673918.1:22976-41983 GCA_026770625.1 Nicotiana glauca | reverse complement strand
ACCTCCTCAGTTCATAACCCAATATACAAAGTGCCCTCCAGGCATAAATTCTAAAATTAATGATATTACCACAACCCTCATACTTAGTTTAAATCTTTAGCCAATCAAGTGACTACATGTCACACTTATACAATCTTCCTGTGGGACACGCTCCCACAATCTTTCGAAATAATTAACGGGTCCGCACATCTAAACTATCGGATGCACTAACGCTGAAAAGCGATCCAGAATCCTTAACCAGGATGCAGAACCTCTTCCACAACACATCGATCTCAAGTGACGCTGAGGAAAATACCAATTTAATCTAATCATTCAACCCTTTCCTTGATCATCCGAGCCCGTGACATCCTTGTCAACACTGAACTGCAACCCTGATCCTCACTTCGTATTTCCATGCTACTCACTGCACCCAACGTGCCAACATACCATAGAATACGATTTTCATCATAACTCCAAATTCATTACTATTTTCACATTTCATCATATAAGAACCTTGCACTTAACTCACTTCAGGAGAATCATAGCAATACACCGGTAATTTCCCATAACCATAGAATATGCAAATCTGCAAGTAGTGGTCCAAGCAACCATAGCCCTTCCGGAATCCGCTTTCACTTAACAAGCCATAACAAAAGAATGCCCCTGATAAATCATCAATCACGGCAGCCGACATGCCTCACACATATCTCCACAAATCATACACATAACTTGATCTCGTGGACAAAACTGATCACTAGCCCCAATATGCCAATTCAACTATGGCTAATAAATTTACCTTCTTCCAATTCCTCCTTGCTTGCCTTAAAAATAAGACTAACTCCATTCAACACATAACATACTCTATCTACACTCACCCCGAGTGTCCTTGAATCACGAGACCAGGAAGTCTCAATTACCACGAACTATTTCATAACACCCAAATGCTACACCGCCAGTCAAACATCCCGGAACATTCTGTGCTTCTTCTCATAAACTGCTACAAAGCTTGATTCTTAATTGTACCTACAAGATCGACATCATTAGGCACCACACTTTACCTCTTGAATTCACTAGGACCGTTATTGAGAGCCACCCGTTCTGATTGGTCGCGAATATAATCAACTCCATAAATCTTCTAGCACATTTATACCCTTTCAAAGAAGTACCTAGCAGAACCACTCCCCTTTAAACCCGCTTCTATACAAGGCATAAATTCGGAACCTTTTCCCAGGTCGAACATGAGCACATAAGGCTAACCATAGCACATCCTTAATAATTCCTCCGCTCAATTTACTACTTATTGTTCTTTCTCGTAGCTGAATTAACCCATCAATATGCTAGTAACCAGAAATCACGCAAGCAGTTAATCATACAGCCCAATCATAAGCGGTGGACTCTCCCACTTAGCTTGAAGCCATCATTTCACCATTCTTGAGTTCGACCGACCTTTTTACCTCTTATTGACTTAACCTCACGCCACCAATTATCAAAATCTCTCGGGATCTTCCTGTAAATCCCCATCTTTCATATTTTGAATCATCATCCACATTCACACGACCGATCTTTTTGTTGAACAACCAATATAATTCCTTGCATATGCTTTGCCAACCACGCGACCGCTAATCTGCTCACGGGGAATAACCGACCTAGGGGAATTACCTCCCGACATCTTCCCACGCCACTGTACGGGGTACATTCACTATGATACCAATAGCCCATCCTGAGTCCGAGCTCACCTTCCAGTTGTACAAGTCCATTCGCCCTTCGCAGATATCAATTAAATGTGCGGCAACATCCTTCCAAATTCAGGGTTATGCTGCACCCTCCTCCATTTCAAGCAGCTCCTTTCCGCCATATCAATCTTTTGCCGCATACTAGCGCATACTTCCAATCATACCCGCAGACTTCAATCACCAATCATTAAAATCCCCAATTCGATCCAAACTCTCCTTAGGGCGTGTAGTCTTCCTACTACCAAGCCCATATGCAACACCCACCACTCTCCCACTTTGGCGGAACTCATCTCCTTAATCGGCCACTCGACCTTGCTCCTCATACTTGGCCTTTTAGAAATTTTAAAAACCGCCTGGTACTTTTCACATGTCCTTCTCATAATTTGCTGCTCAATTGTTGCCTTAAATAACATCTATCTTCGTGGCACTTGAACCCACCATTGCTACTAACTTTAAACCTTTCCAAAGGTCATCTCTATCGAGCCGTCAACATTAGAAATTCTGATTCGATCTTAAACCACCGCATCATGCGATATATGACAATTGTACCTCCAATATTATGTCACAATACCCTTCCATAAAGGCAAATTGTAGCAGATCATAACACCAACAACTTAGTACGTTCAATCAGGACCATGACACCCTCTCATAAAAGAAAGCTCAACCACGCTTGCAAATAAAAAGCCTCATTACTTCCACCAGCCTACACTTGACCATCCTTAGTTCCATTGACTTTCCCCTGCCAGGAATAAAATACTGAATCCCTTGATTACACGCTGAGTAAACCTCACTTCAATCCATTCACTGCCCAACACATAGGTAACACCCTACCATTACAACAACACTGCGGAATAATCGCTCATAAGCATCATGGCAACCTATGCCTAGCCTCAAGGCTCTTAAAAGTTCTGTTACTAAGCTGAAACAATAGAATATCCCTCCATAATGTGACTATAATAGTCCAATCAACAATACCGGGAGAATCATCTCGCACCACATTTGTAGTGCCGTTTCAATTCTTCAAATTCTCGATTTTTTAACAAGCGCTCGCGTCGCGTAAGATTGAGTGGGAAGGAATCAAAGGCATAAGACTCAAAGGAATTGAACCGCACGATAAGAAAATCAAGAAGGGAAGTACTCCTAACAGCCCTGTAGCCTTCCGAGGATAAGTACAAACGTCTCTGTACCGATCCGCGAAACTCAACTAGACTTGCTCATGACTCATGAGACAGACGGGAACCTAGTGCTCTGATAGCATATTGTCACGACCCAAAATATACTAAGGGTCGTGGTGGCGCCGGACACCGCCGTCAGGCCAGCCAACTCAAATACTTAATTAAATCTCATTTTAACACTTTTGAAAAATATTTCTTTTATACGTTTTAAATAAGACTCTGTGTATTCTTCCGAATAAATAAATAAAATATTTAAACAACTTTTAAGATTTCCAAATAATCCAAATACATCCTCAGAACCCGGTGTCACAATTACATGAGAAACTACTGATAAGAGAAATAAAATACAACATCCGTCCGAAATACAGTGGACGGAAAGTAAATATAGTACACTGGAAGGGACTACCCTAGCTGCGGTCACCTCGAATGATGCAGCTCACCTAGTCCCAGAAACATCCGTGCTGCTACGCCCCGTAGGCTGCTAGAGGTATATATACCTGTGCAACAGAAATGCATAGAAGTGTAGTATGGGTACGTGTACTCAGTGAGTATCCCGCCTAATCCCGAAGGGGTAGAGACGAGTTGGTCAACTTGACGCTATCTAATGGTCCATTAATAATTCATCCTTAATATGTATATACTAAGCAGTGGATTTATTTTATAAACATGATTTTAATCCAGATAGAGGAAATAAGTAAACACATAATTCTTTCATAGGAAATTTTCCAAGAGTTCTTTTCATTATTAACAAAATGAATTCGAGCCATAGTGAGGCATGTAACAACTTAAATAAGTCTAGGCAGCAATACAAGCATGCGCAAATCATACCAAGGCGACGGCCCGATCCAATAGATATAAATGTGCACTTGCCGAGGGTCGACGACGCGCCTATAGATGCATCTATTAATCTGCCGAGGCATTCGGCCCGTTCCAAAATAAACACACACAGACAGACAATCAGTCAAGAAGTCAACATGGAGCAATCATCCAAGAAAGGCCAATTCTCTTTAATAATTTGAGAAAACGAAGCTTAAGTTTTTTTAGAAATCCATTTATTAATTTAATGTGATCTATTACCCCGCTCGCGAATCATCCATGCGACGCGGTCACAAAAAATAAATGCTCAGATAGCTAATTAGAATTTTATCGGGGAATAATTATCCGAATAAAACCAATTTTCTGTTTAACAATTCAGGAAATTATGTTTAATTTCTTTTTAAATTCGTTTACTAATCAAAGGTGATTTAAACAATCCAAGTCATCGATGGGTTCATAATTAATCCAAGTATAACATGCTGATGGGTCCTAACTACCCGGACAATAGCATAATAGTAGCTACGCACGGACTCTCGTCACCTCGTGCATACGTAGCCCCCACAAATAGGAGCACATAATCAATCACTTCACCTATGGGGTAAATTCCCCCTCACAAGATTAGAAAGGAGACTCACCTCGCTCCGAAGACTCATAACCGGCATTACACGCCCTTCTGAGGACTCCAATTGATGCACTACGCTCCAAGACTAGCCAACGGTTACGCAAATCCATTAATGTATGCTCAAATATTCATTATAAACTAATTTATAATAATTCCTAACTCCGATTAGGAAAGTTAACCAAAACGCCCTTAGGCCCACGTGCCCGGAATCCAAAAATTTTCGAAGATAAAGTTTACCCATGGCTTCTATAGCTCAAATATATATATTACTCCTAATTCCATGCTCAAATTCGTGGTCAAAATTCAAGAACACTAATTTTCTAGGTCTTCCTCTAACCCTCAATTTTCTACCCATTTATATGCTAAAATCCATACATAATCAATGTATTTAACTCATAATAGGTAGGATTAGCTTACCTTATCATTGATAAATGAACTCCTCTCTTGAATCGTCCAAGAATCGCCCAAGCCATGAATAAAAAATGTGAGAGAAATGGCCAAAATCCAACTTTAAAACAATGCTTCTGCCTCAGCTATTTCCGCTTCTGCGAAATTACTCCCGCTTAAGTTGTTCCGCTTTTGCGGTCCTTGGCTCAGCCCACCTATTTTGCTTTTGCGATACACTCTTCCGCAGATGCGGTCCCGCTTCTGCGGAACCTTGACCGCATTTGCGGTCCATGACCTTTCGAACGAATCCGCTTCTGCGGCTCCCTCAACCGCTTCTGCGGGGTCGCTTCTGCGGTCCCATTTTCGCAGAAGCGGAAACACCAGTAACCAGATCCTTTAGACTTCTTCATAATTCCATTTTTGATCCGTTAACCACCCGGAATCCACCCGAAGCCCCCGGGACCCCAACCAGTCATACCAACCAATCCCAAAACACATTACGGACCAGCTCGAAGCCTCAAATCACGTCAAACAACACAAAAATCATCAATCGACCTCCAATTCAAGCTTTATGAACTTTGAACTTTCCAACTTCTACTTTCGATGTTTAAACCAATCAAATCATGTTCGATCAACCTCAAATTTTACACACAGGTCATATTTGACATTAAGGACCTACAACTTCCGAAATCGGATTCTGACCTCGATATCAAAAAGTTCACTTCCTGTCAAACTTCTCAAAAACCTTCAAATTTTTATCTTCAGCCAAATGGCTTTAAAATGACCTACGGACCTCCGAATTCACTTCCAATCGTGCTTCCGACTCCAGAATCACCATGCGGAGCTACTCTTAGTCTCAGAATCCCAAACGGATATCCATAACGCCAAAATGCACTCCAAGCCAAACTTAAGAAATTTCTTCCAAAATGCTAACTTCCACAATAGGCGCCAAAACGCTCCCGGTTCATCCAAAACCCGATCCGGGCATATTCCCAGACGTCTCCGTACCGATTCGCGAGACTCAACTAGACTTGCTAATGACTCATGAGATAGACGGGAACCTGGTGCTCTGATACCATATTGTCACGATCCAAAATACACTAAGGGTCGTGGTGGCGCCTGACACCGCCGTCAGGCCAGCCTACTCAAATACTTAATTAAATCTCATTTTAACACTTTAGAAAAATATTTCTTTTATACGTTTTAAACAAGACTCGGTGTATTCTTCCGAATAAATAAATAAAATATTTAAACAACTTTTAAGATTTCCAAATAATCCAAATACATCCCCAGAACCTGGTGTCACAAGTACATGAGCAACTACTGATAAGAGAAATAAAATACAACATCCGTCCGGAATACAGTGGACGGAAAGTAAATACAGTACACTGGAAGGGACTACCCTAGCTGCGGTCGCCTCGAATGATGCAGCTCACCTAGTCCCAGAAACGTCCGTGCTGCTACGCCTCGTAGGCTGCTAGAGGTATATATACCTGTACAACAAAAATGCATAGAAGTGTAGTATGAGTACGTAATCAACGTGTACCCAGTGAGTATCCCGCCTAATCCCGAAGGGGTAGAGACGAGATGGTCAACTTGACGCTCTCTAATGGTCCATTAATGATTCATCCTTAATATGTATATACTAAACAATGGATTAATTTTATAAACATGATTTTAATCCAGATAGAGGAAACAAGTAAACACATAATTCTTTCATAGGAAATTTTCCAAGATTTATTTTCATTATTAACAAAATGACCTCGAGTCATAGTGAGGCATATAACAACTTAAATAAGTCTAGGCAGCAATACAAGCATGCGCAAATCTTAACAAGGCGACGGCCCGATCCAACAGATATAAATGTGCACTTGCCGAGGGTCGACAACGCGCCTATAGATGCATCTATTAATCTGTCGAGGCATTCGGCCCGTTCCAAAATAAACACACACAGACAGACAATCAGTCAAGAAGTCAACATGGAGCAATCATCCAAGAAAGGCCAATTCTCTTTAATAATTTGAGAAAATGAAGCTTAAGTCTTTTTTAGAAATCCATTTATTAATTTAATGTGATCTATTACCCCGCTCGCGACGCGGTCACATAAAATAAATGCTCAGATAACCAGTTAGAATTTTATCGGGGAATAATTATCCAAATAAAACCAATTCTCTGTTAAACAATTTAGGAAATGATGTTTAATATCTTTTTTAATTCGTTTACTAATCAAAGTTGATTTAAACAATCCAAGTCATCGATGGGTTCATAATTAATTCAAGTATAACATGCTGATGGGTCCTAACTATCCGTACAATAGCATAATAGTAGCTACGCACGGACTCTCGTCACCTCGTGCGTACGTAGCCCCCACAAATAGGAGCACATAATCAATCACTTAACCTACGGGGTAAATTCCCCCTCACAAGATTAGAAAGGAGACTCACCTCGCTCTGAATACTCATAACCAACATTCCACGCCCTTCCGGGGACTCCAATTGATGCACCACGCTCCAAGACTAGCCAACGGTTATGGAAATCCATTAATATATGCTCAAATATTCATTACAAACTAATTTATAGCAATTCCTAACTCCGATTTGAAAAGTTGACCAAAATGCCCTCGGGCCCACGTGCCGGGAATCCAAAAATTTTTGAAGATAAAGTTTACCCATGACTTCTCTAGCTCAAATATATAATTTACTCCTAATTCCATGCTCAAATTTGTGGTCAAAATCCAAGAACACTAATTTTCTAGGTCTTCCTCTAACCCTCAATTTTCTACCCATTTACATGCTAAAATCCATACATAATCAATGTATTTAACTCATAATAGGTAGGATTAGCTTAACTTATCATTGATGAATGAACTCCTCTCTTGAATCCTCCAAGAATCGCCCAAGCCATGAAAAACAAATGTGAGAGAAATGGCCAAAATCCGACTTTAAAACAATGCTTGTGCCCCAGCTATTTCCCCTTCTGCGGAATTACTCCCGCTTAAGCGGTTCCGTTTTTGCGGTCAAAAGCCGCTTATGTGGTCCTTGGCTCAACCCCCCTTTTTCGCTTCTGCGATACACTCTTCCGCAGATGTGGTCCCACTTCTGCGGAACCTTGACCGCATCTGTGGTCCACGACCCTTCGAACGAATCCGCTTCTGCAGCTCCCTCATTCGCTTCTGCGGGGTCACTTCTGTGGTCCCATTTTCGCAGAAGCGGAAGCACAACAACCAGATCCTTCAGCCTTCTTCATAATTCCATTTTTGATTCGTTAACCACTCGGAATCCACCCAAGGCCCCCAGGACCCCAACCAGTTATACCAATCAATCCTAAAACACATTACGGACCTGCTCGAGGCCTTAAATCACATCAAACAATGCTAAAATCATCAATCGACCTCCAATTCAAGCTTTATAAACTTTGAACTTTCCAATTTCTAAATCCGATATTTTAACCTATCAAATCATGTCCGATCAACCTCAAATTTTACACACAAGTCATATTTGATATTATGGACCTACTCCAACTCCCGAAATCGGATTTCGACCCCGATATCAAAAAGTTCACTTCCGGTCAAACTTCTCAAAAACCTTCAAATTTCTATCTTTAGCCAAATGGCTTTAAAATGACCTACGGACATTCGAATTCACTTCCGATCGCGCTCCCGACTCCAGAATCACCATACGGAACTACTCCCAGTCTCGGAATCCCAAACGGACATTGATAACACTGAAATGCACTCCAAGCCAAACTTAAGAAATTTCTTCCAAAATGATAACTTCCACAATAGGCGCCAAAACGCTCCCGGGTCATCCAAAACCCGATCCGGGCATCCGCCCAAGCCAGATATTATCAGATGAACCTACTGGAAGCTTCAAATCACGATTCCAAGGCCGTTTACTCAAAGATCTAATCCTAGTTCATTCTTTCAACTTTAAGCTGCTCAAATGAGAATTTTCATTTAAATTTAACTCCGATCTTCCTGAATTTAAATTTTGACCATGCGAACAAGTCACAATACCTGAAATGAAGTTGCTCATGGTCTCAGACTGCTGAACGACATGCTAGGGCTCAAAACGACCAGTTGGGTCATTACATTTATGACGTCGGGAGCTGTGGTGGATCATTAGTATAATAGAGGGTATAAATAAATATTTTTGAATAGTAAAGGGGATTTTTTACCCTTCTCTATATAAAAAATAGGTAGAGGGAAAAGGTAATGGGTAGGGGCGGGTCCGCGGGTAAATATTTTCCGCCCCATGGGTATTTGCTAAACCTTCCCTATGATATACGCAGTAAACTTGTTTACATAAAATTATGCTGCGATTCATCTTGATATTATGAAATAATGTTCTAGGTGTTGTAGAACCTACAGTAATTGGGGATGTCCACTACTTTCACTACTTTCACCCATGATGTAAATAACCTCTCACTACGCATCACTATTATAATTGTAACTCCTACACCTCCATTACCCCTCCCATTGATTTTCCCACATGACCTCAATTTTTAATGTCATATTTTAGACAATCCTTTTGTAACCTTCTATGTAATAATATAAATAGAGGCATGAAATATGATATGGGACACACTTGAATACTTAATCAAATAAGAAAGTTGTCTCTTCTTCTTTTATTCTACTTATCTTCTTGTTTTATCTTATTACTTTGAACTACATTTCTTAATACGTTATCAACACGAAGTTGAGCTCTTTTCATTGTTCAGGTATATTTGATCGTCCTGTTTGCTTCGTTATATATTTTGATTTTATGATTAGTGTCTTTAATATGCAGTTTAATAATTTCTCATATGTCTAGATATGTGTAAAAATAAAGAATTCCATGTTTCTTTATTTTAAGTTATTTGCATGATTATCATGTAAAAGTTTCTAATTTTCATGCTAATAGAATTAATTGAGAGAAGAATACCAATTTTATGTTGTTCGACATTTGAAATTGTGTTAAAGTTAGAAGACATTTTTGTTCTAGTTAACATCAAAGATAAACTAGTAATTTGAAGGTACTCTTTTTTATGAAATTATCACTTTAGTATATATATATCACATATTTGATATTATGTCAATTTTTAAGATTCTTTACGCTATTATCCTAATGATTTCTGATTATTTATCATCCTTGATAGTTTTCACTATGTCAAATTTATCAAAGCTCGAGTTTGTGGCACTTGACATTTCTGGAAAGAATTACCTATCATGGATTCTCGATGTTGAGATTTACTAAGACGCTAAAGGCTTTGGTGATACAATTGCTCAGGTTAATGAGGCATCAAGATAGGACAAAGCAAAATCCATGACTTTTCTTTGTCATCATTTAGATGAAGGTTTGAAGGTTGAATATTTGACAGTGAAAGATCCACTTGAATTGTGGTGTAACAACCCGACTGGTCATTTTGAGCATTTGTACTTCGCTCGGTAGTTTGAGGGCATGCATATATCTACATGATGTATTATGAATTTTGTGAATCATCGGTTTTAGTTTTCAAGTTATCCGGAATTGATTTGGAAGAATGGACTTCAAGATTGAAGCTTTAAGTTGGAAGAGTTGACCAAGTTTGACTTTTTAGTATTTGACCTCGGATTGGAATTTTTATGGTTTCGGTAGGTCCGAATGGTAATTTTGGATTTGGATGTATGCCCGGATTTGCATTTGGGTATTTTTAAAAGGATTCGGCACTAATTAGTGAAACTTGAAAATTTGAAGGTTTGGAAAGCTCATAAGTTTGACCAGAAGTTGACTTTGAGGATATCAGATTCGGATTGTAGTTTCGGGAATTGGAATAGCTTCGTCATCTCATTTTGGACTTATGTGCAAATTTTGAGTTCATTTCGGGTTGATTTGATATGGTTCTGATGCTTGGTTATAATCTTTATGTATTTTGGCATCTGATTTGTACTCTAGAGGTTATTTTGATGTTTTGATTGCGCGTGCGAGTTTGTGTTGTATTTTTGGACTGGTGTGGGTGGTTGGTTTGGAGCTTTGGGGTCTCAGGTGAGTTTCAAATTGATTTTGGAATGATTTTTATGCGTTTTTGAGTCCTGGTACTGGTGTCATTGCATTTGTGATATTTTTATCGCAAATGCGACTATCGCAATTACAAAGTGGCCCTCGCATTTGTGAAAGGCACTAGGGAGAAATTCTCATTTGCAAAGAAATCCCTCGCATTTGCGAAGAGTGGTTATTTGCTTTTGTGAGGATTCTTGCCACTTTTGCGAGGCAGCAGTCTTTGCATTTGCGAAGAATTGGGTCGCAAATGCGACCTTAGCAGCAAGTCTCCTGGTTCGCTCATGTCGCAAATGCGACATCTGTAGCTTGCATATAGCTGGGTAATTTCGAGACTTAGCTTCATTTTATTATATTTTGAACCTTATCTTCAATGGGAGGTGGTTTTATGGAGGGATTTTGATACCAAACCTTTAGGTAAGTACCTCTAATCAATTTTCAATTATATTTCATGATTTTACGTTAGATTTAACATCGAATTCATGAGAATCTAGGCAAAAATTAGGGAATCTTGTCTAAGTTTTGAAAAAATGAATATTTTGGATTTGAGAGTCGAATAAGGCTCGAATTTGGAAACAAAACATTTATATGGATTCGTGGAGCTATGGGTATTCAAGACCTACCCTTGGACCCGAGTTTGGATCGGGGGAGCCAGGGGTTGACTTTTGTTGACTTTTTAGAAATTGTATAAAGATCACAACATTATTAACTGGAATTATTTTCTCTTGTATTGTGTCATGTATTTAAGTTGTCTTTGGCTAGATTAAGCCGAGCAGAGGTGAATTAAAGGAAAAATCTAAATTGAGTATTGAGTTATCCGAATTGAGTTAAGTGTCTTGCCTAACTTTGTTAAGGATCTGTTCCTACTATTTGACATTATTTGCTACATGCGAGGTTGATACATATATGAGGTGACCAATATATATGCGTGTGCCAGAATTAATCAAGCTCGGAGGTAGATTATGCTGTAAATTGTGTCTTGTAGAACTTCGTGACCTTCTTGCTTCATATTTTACTTGACATCTAGATCAATAAAATATGAAATTAAATGTTAGAAACTAAGATTTAGTTTACTATAACTTGATTAAAATTTGATGGAATGTGGGGAAACATTTAGGTGTCTAATTTTGTCATCATTATGCTTAATCATTAATACATTGCTACGAACGTTATTCTTGGGATATTAGATTCTATACTTGAGTTGTAGATTATTTTGAGATTTGTTGAAATACGTGCACAGTAAGGAAACTGCGATTGAAGTTCATTCAGAATATTCACTTGACCACTCTCTTTGATTTTATTTATGCTTCCTACCTTGTTCATGATTGGTATACATATGCTAGGTGAGGGGGAGTGTAAAGCACGAAGGGTGATGCCGTGCCATCATATATATATATTTCATGTAAGAGCATGAAGACTGATGCCGTGCCATTTCATGTGAGAGTAAAAGCACGAAGGATGATGCTGTGCCATTTCATGTGAGAGTAAAAGTACAAAGAGTGATGTCGTGCCATTTCATTTTAGAGTAAAATCATGAAGGGTGATGCCGTTTCATTTTATTGTATTATCCTGATGTCATTTACATTATGAGAGTAAAAACACGAGGATGATGCCGTACCATTTCATTTGCATTATCATGCTTTTATATTATCACGAATTCATGGCACGAAGGGTGTTTTCGTGCAGGGGAGGACAAGGGACATGCATTATGTTACAATATTTTTCCTTGGGTATATGTTCATGCATTTACCTTGAGTTTTTATCGTCGTACCTATGTTTCCTATGCGACTTGTTGTTATTGTTCTGTCTTCGTTCTTTATATTAATTGTTGTTGTGTTGCCCGTGCTTTCTGCTTGTTTAACTTGAAATTATCATGCCTACTTCCTACTCTGATATCTACATCCATGTCTTTTCTATTTTGTTGCACTTTAGTACAAACCTTCTACCATGTTAGTCATTCATGCCTCTATGTGTTAGCTTATAAAGACCATGCCTTTCCCTCTTATTTGTTATATCCACATCTATGCCTCCTACCATGCTAGTTAGGTAAAATTATGTTCTTCTTTCCTAACTAATGTTATTACTTCTATGCTTCATATCTAGTCTATTACCGTTGTCCAGATGTACTACCTTGTTCATTATTGCTACTTGTATATTTCCTATTGTGTCATTACTGTTATCGGCATTTCTTTTTCCTGGTTAGTACAGTTATACATATATTTAGTGAGGAAGAGATAAATGCACGAAGGGTGTTGTCGTGCCATTTGATTTGACATCATAGGTATGTTCCTCACACTATGAGAGTTATGGAATTTCTATCGCGGTTTGTTGGTTATCGCTCTAAGGAAAGGATTGGTCAAAATATTGGGGAATGTTAAATTGTGATCTCTTCTAGTACACAGTTATTGCTTTGCATATATGTTTTGTGTGCTCTTTCCGATTATATTGTTGTATGTTCTATTGCTAGTTTGCCGTACAAGTTATGCTAATGAGTATTTTAAAACTAAAAGCCTTGTCATTACTTCACCAAGGTTAGACAAGATACTTACTAGGTACATGGGGTCGGTTGTACTCATACTACACTTCTGCACCTTGCATGTAGATTTTGGAGCAGAGTTGAGGGTGTTGTCGGGAGCTGACTCTGAAGATGTTCGTGCATTCTGGATATAGCTACCTCTTATCCTTGGTAGCTTTAGATTTTTCTAATCTGTTTATGTAACTTCCAAATAGATCATGTATTTATTTGTACCATCTTTGTAAATTACAAGTGTTAGAAGCTCATTATTCGTATTACCAGTCCTTGGGTTAATATATAAATGTTTAGATAATTCTTCACTTTTTTCTTATAAATCTCATTCGGATTGTATTGACTTTAGTTGTCTTACCTAGCAGGTCGAGTTAGGCGCCATCACGACTAGTGGATTTTAGGTCGTGACAAGTTGGTATCGAAGCTCTAGCTCATATGTTCTACGAGTCATGAACAAATGTCTAGTAGAGTCTTGCAGATCAGTATGATGACGTCCATACCTATCTATGGAAGGCTACAAGGCATTTAGGAAAAACTTCCCTTTCTTCTTTCCTCATCGTGCGACTTTGTTTAAGCTTGAAACCTATGATTTTGATTATTTCTATTCATTTGTATGCGATGTTGTACACTCAATATTCTCTATGAGTGTAGATGGGTTATGAAGGGCTATGGATGCTTGATTATCATCACGTTGTGTTGTTTAGTCTTGAGAGCGGATGTAGTGATAGATCTTTCAGTCGTTCATTTGTGGTACGAGGTAGATTCTTCTATCTAGTTGGTAAGCAAGAACTTGGAAAGACTGGTTGGTGGCCTAGTTGTTGTGATTATGGCAGGTTCATGGTAAGGTGTCGATTTGAGTACAACCAGTAAGCCATATCCTGCGTGATGAGTTTGGATCGTATGTCTCGTATGAGTTTTCCATTCGGCAAAGTGCATATGTTATCATTTCAAAGCATTTGGGGAAGTTATTTGACTATTGCAAGGATGGATAAGCGCTTGTCTGAGTCTTCAAAGTGTTCTATGATCAGTATTGCATAAGTTTTTGAAGTATTCAGCTAAATAGCCGTACAAGATCGGGGAATGCTATGAAGATATATTACTTTGGGTTGACGATGAGGTGTTATATGCCTTCAGACTAAATGGGGGATTCTGCTAACGACGATCGAATTGTAGGATCATGCATTGTATTAGTTTTCGGGGCGAGGGATTGCTAGGTTATTTCTTTGAATAGTCATGTGATGGTGAACCGTTGGTTGCTCGATGCGTATTAGTTGTGTATTGAAGATCAGAGTAAGGTGAGTGGTTATCGAAAAGGTTCTGACGAGTTCCAGTTCTTATGTAGCATTTAAGGACTTCTAAATTTGTGTACGAGTAGGGTTGGGATCTGTAGCGAATGGTGATTGGATATGCGGTAGTTCTATGCAAGAAGAATCTACATGGAAATATTGGCGAGATGTAAGAAACGGCTTCGGATTCGCAGAAGGTTCCTTAAGAGCAAGCATATCAAATCGAGTTATTTTTGGGTTGGTAGCCTGTGTGACTTGATTGAGTTAGAGGCAATCTGTTCTGATGACTCGATTATGTGTTAATGAGTTTCGAAGGATTCATCATGGATATGACCACAACCGAAGTTGGTGTTTGCTACAGGTATAGGGGCTATATTATGTGAGGTGATGTTCTCCGGGATTGAGTTAAAAGAAAGGTTCGCGATTGACGAGATGTTGATTTTGCTCATGGTTTAGAGTTGATTATGGAATTTTTGTAGTTTCACGAGTTATCATGTTATAGGCGATGCATCGTGTGGGGTTGAAAAATTGCATGTACAAGGTTGTAGTATAGTTTTGGAAGGAATGATATGAGTTCTTGATGACACGGACAATTTCGGGTGTTTAAGGTTATGCTGGCACTAATTGTTTTCACTAGAAGAGAGAGTTCTTGATACATGCCGGATGACCATACCTATTAATTTTCATGTCAACATCATAGCATTGGAGTGTTTTAAAGGAGTCAAGATCAAGAAGGCTATACTTGTAATAATTGACTACACATAGCTCATTAGAATTAGCTTAGGGGTATTTGGGTCATTTGTATTCAAATACCAACTCCAGTGTAAATAACCCTCAAAGGATTTTATTTTAGGTAGACTTGATAAATGATAAACTTGAAAACGTGCAAGTCTCGCACTCTATCCTTATCTTTTAATTAATGCATTTATGTTTATTCCTTTAATTCCCGTATTGCTTTATTTATGCTTTCATTAGTGCTATATTAGTCTTAGTTTGTGAGCAATTAGTAGTGAATGCTTAATTTCTTAATTACTTTATTCAGGTTTTCAAGATTTGCCAATCTCTTAAGGGTTTTCATAACATAGGGTTACAATTGATTGAGTTCATTGAGGTAATTAGTCTTCATATCCTAATTGGTTCTTATTCTTCCAATCAATTGTAGGTCTAGCTTTTTTTTTCATAACTGTCACGCCTCCTTTTTCACACCCCTGGAAAGGGTATAAGGGAATTTTTTCCCATTTAAGTGACAATCAAAACGGGATTATTTATTAAAGTTCAGAGTCGCCCCTTGGGATAATTTATGGTGTCCCAAGTCACCGATTTAAATCCCGAATCGAGGAAGTTTGACTCTATTTATGGTCCTCAAAACATAGAAATATGGGTAAGGAATTCTGTTAGCCCGGGAGAAGGTGTTAGGTATTTTCGGGTTCCATAGTTTTAGCACGGTCGCTCAACTATTAATATTGGCCTAATTATATGATTTAATACATCTTCAAAACCTATGTGCAATTCATTCTTTTAAACCGCTTTTAATATTTTTAGGAAAATGCAAGGTTATTTAAAACACATCGTAATCCAAGCTACATGATATGCACCCGCGGTTCACGACACGCTTTATTTAACCTTGTTGGAAATTGGAGCTGGGTCACACGAAATGTACACCCAGATTTTAGCATTTATAGATCACAACTACATCACGGGAACCGTACTTGTAGTCATGATAAATGTTTAGTTAACGCGCCTAAAGCAAACTACAAGATTCATTTTTAGTAACCAAAGTATAATATTTGTGAGGTCCATGAGTGGTCTAAATGTGGATGGCACACCACATTCTATTCTTTCTTTAAGAAATTGTACTTGACTAAAGCCATCTAATGATGTTGGATTTTCATCTAAATTAAATTCAATCTAAAGTTACTCAAAACAAACATACATGGGGTATTGTATTTAAATAATCAGCTGTTTGGGGCATGGTTCCAGGCTTGCAATAAGCCCAGAAATGCCTAGAGGTCCCAAGAGGGAAACTGGGCTCAATATGAGGCCCAAAATTGAAAACGAATCAGCAAGAGGCATTGAGGCATAACTGGGCCAACTACAAAGCCTAGTTGTACGACTTATCATAATTACCTGAAGCAAACTTCATTACATGAACATCTTAAGATCGAACCATGCATTAAAAGAAAATATATAAGGAAAACGAAATAATCAACAAAAAGCTGAAATACCCCAGCTTGAGACTGGGCTGCCTCGATTTGGGCCCATGTCAGCCCGCATTCGAAGCTCAATAGGTCTCTTACCCTATTACAGTCCAAATACTTGCAAATTTTAACTAGATTGAAAGGCATATTCTGAGGCCAAATCACATTACTATACTAAAGATACAACACTTAGTAATATAACAGCTCGCACATAATTTATTTCATTACCAAAACATAATAGAATTCCTAACTTTAACCAAACGTCAACATGATTTCAAAACATATGGCTTACTAACATGGATTCATTCTTATCTAACTCTAACATCTTAACATGAGTGTTTAAAGAATTAATAGCACGCATGCTGAAAATGTTCAGTCGCCTAAACTCACATGGAAACTTCACAAGCCATAGTTTAATGCAGTCCCAAAATTACAACTAGAACACTATACTAACTTAAACCCTAAACATTTTAACTTTGAAGCTTACTAAGGGATAGAATGCTAATGCCAATACTTAATCACAATAAGAAAATAGTAATTACTAAACCATTTGACATAGTAGATGCTAAACAAAAGAAAACAGGATCTGAAAAGTCCATTCCCATTTAAACAATGTTAACACTTCAACTTGACATTTCGGGGGTTGTGAAAATACCTGGATACAGCCAAAAACAACAAACAAACTTCAGCAGAAAAGATAGTGGGATCAGCAAAGCTTAACAATAGTAGTTAGCAGCAAAACAACCAGTTTAATCCACGTTTAGAAACCAAAAACCAACAAAGTATTGAAGCTCCCTTTTTAAAACCCAGAAAAATAAAAATCAACTCCTCAATAGAATAGTATTCATGTTTTTTTTAGTGTTTTCCAGTTTTGAAAGTTCTATATCAATGTGTATCCTTAGTGAAAGAAAATGGTTCTTTTATAGGCCTCCAAGGGGCCATGTGCTGGATAACCAACAAGGGAAATATTTCCTTCTAGCCTGAAAAAGGCATCTTTTTTAACCACTTGGGACAACTGGCTGTCCCCTATTAGTTCAGCATTTTTGTGCAAACCAAATGAGGCCAGCATCCCCTGTTCTAGAGCCTTCCAAATAGAAATTATTTGAAAATCCTTGTTCCTATTTCCCACCTTAAACCCCTAAGTTTTCAATTGTTCAACTAAGACCTTAAGAGTTTCTAACCATTTACAAACTAAGGCAAATATCACAAAGTAGATAGATGTGAGTGAAACCAATCAAACAATAAACACATACTGAAAGGGTAAAAAATCCGGACCCTTAACACTTATCAAAAGGATTCAACTTCATGAGAACTTCCAAAATCTAATTTTAACGGCCAATGACAAACTTGACTACAATTAAAAGAAGAATAGGCATGGAGCATTTAAAACACTAAATCACAAAACAAAAGGAAACCCTAAAATCTAAAATCATACAATTAGAAACATAAATTATAACAAAATAAGAAGAACAAAAAAGAATCATGATAGCATATGACCTAGACAAAATAGAAACCAAACCTAATTTAAAAATCAAATAAATAGGAAAATCAAACCATTCAAGCGAGTGACTACTAATGACCAATAACCTAAAATAATAGACCAGCAGATAATAATAATAAATAAAAAAGAAATAAAAATTAGAAAACACGAAAACAAAGCAAAAATCATAGAATAAAAAGGGGTGGTGATGAATAACCAAACAAAGCTTGGAGAAATGATTGAATCCAAATAATCGACCAAAAGGGTGAAGGAACAGTGGCTGGCCAAGAAACTGTAGCTCTCAAAATCGAACCAAAACTCATATTAACTAAGGTCTCTCAATGATAACGCTTGGCTAACACAAATCTTGAGTCGTATTGAACTCTGGAAGTCAAAGATTCGGACCTAAAAGAACTAGGATTTTTTTAAATTTTTAGATCCGAAATTCGAGGAGTTTGATGGTGCTTTTGCGGAAATTAATGATGGATTTGGGAAGAGGAGGGGATGAAGGCTTCCTAGTATCAATTTGGGGAGGTTTGAAGGGATTAGGGTATTGGGACTCTGAGTTTAGATTCAAGATTCAAAAAGTTTGCGGGGAATTTTGGGAAGAAGACTAGGAGATTCGGAAAAAGAAAGTCGAGGAGATCACATGGTGTTAATCTAGGTGTGTTTAGGATGTCACCACCGCTGTGGGCAATTTTCGGCGGGTGGTTGATGGCGGAGACGGTAAGGATATTGGGGCGGCTAGAGTTTCTCTTGGTTTTGGGGTTAGAGACGGATTGACGGGGGG
>MU673918.1:0-21891 GCA_026770625.1 Nicotiana glauca | reverse complement strand
GGGGGGGGGGGGGGGGGGGAGGGATTTCAAATGTGTATGGGATTAATTCAGACAGTTTTATACTGAATGGAGGTTTAGTTTTCGACTGTCTAATTAAATAAAATCAACGTCCTAGATCTAATTGCAACAAAACGACGTCCTTTTGGTTTTGGGTGGAGACTAGATTGGGTGGCCTGGTTTGGTCATGGGTTAGACCGGGTGAAGGTGTGTTTTGGGCGGATTTGGGGCACAAATTTGGGCTTCAACAGCCATTAGACCAAATTAGACTTAGGACCAAACCCCCATTTTTTTCTTTTTTAATTTTCCCCCTTTTTTTAATTTCTTTTCTTTTCCTTAATTACTAAAAATCCTAATTTAAACTCTAAATTAATCTAATTTGTAACATCATGTTAATTATTAAATCATAAGATTAATGAGAATCAAATGATCCTACATTAAAGGAGAAAAACTATTGATCTAGAATTAAATGCCAAAACAATGTAAAAGTAAACCAATTTTTGTGATTTTTATTGTTAATAATGCAACTAATTTACTGATTAATCCTAATATATGGAAATAAAATCTCAATGCAACGCATAGTTTTTTTTTTCATGATTTAAATAAAAGTAAACATGCACAAAAATGTAAACAATTAACAAAGAATCCTACGAAAATTCTATAAAATTATAAAAAATTGGAAAAAATCTATTTCTTCAATTTGTAGGAGTATTTCATATAGGGAAAAAATCACATGCTCACAATAGCTTAGGGTTATAATATTGAGCTCATAGAGGTAATTAGGCTTCATATCCTAGTTGGTTCTTGTTCATCCAATCAATTGTATTTCTAGCTCTTATTGTTGATTCTGCGTGTTTTGCTATATCCGTATTTTTGTTCGTAGTTCGTATCAGTTCGCCTGTTGGCAGGTGCATTATGTTTTGACTTGTGGGTATGTTTCTGTAAGAAGATGGAGTATGAATGATGTATCATCCATTTGAGTGGTGTTGAGATCAGATATGGAAATTCTAATATACATGAGGTTCATAGATGGGATGTTCTCGTTAGCAGACTATTCCTTGATTGCGAATTGTGAAGAAATGTAGGGGATTGGATGACTAATGGCAGGTGTTATGGAAAGGTTGCTATGGTTTTTGGAAGGTTAATTACCTTTTTTGGGAATTATCGAAATCTGGTTTGGGGATTAATTGTGAGCCCAATGAGAATGTGTATTATTTATCAAATCAAATTTTCTTGCTCATGCACAACTGTTACCACATGTATATCATCGGCGGAATAGATGCTATTCGCACCATGGTCTATATTATGTGTTTCTCTCTTATGTTATCACGGGTTGTGGGGATTACATGATTCTTCGCGCGCATATTGTAATTTCGTTTAGGCCTTAGGGCGTGATGGGCGA
This sequence comes from Nicotiana glauca, assembly GCA_026770625.1. NCBI lineage: Eukaryota > Viridiplantae > Streptophyta > Magnoliopsida > Solanales > Solanaceae > Nicotiana > Nicotiana glauca. The sequence goes on along the minus strand of MU673918.1, from coordinate 20,492 downwards.
GATGGCCTTCATGATGCTGACTTTTTATTGCACCATAGTCGTGCTTGTCTTCCTCAGTATCATTATCCCTAATCATTTTACAAAAGTTATGTTTTGTGCACTCTATTATGCTAGTTGTTGACGCACATGTGATCGGTGAGCCCGAGTATTATGGCTCGATGGGTACCCTATGTAGCCTGATATGATGGGATCGAGTTGCGCGCCGTAACAACACTATGATGAAATGTAACTCATCATGCTTGTTTTATGTATTTTTCTTTCACCTTGTTGAATATAGTTCATAGGAAAATGTTAAAACGGATAAGGTCCAAATATGCCCGTGAACTATGCGAAATAGGACAAATATGCCCGTCGTTTATAGTTCGGCCCAAATATGCCCATTCCGTCCATTAGTTGGGGCATATATGCCCAAATCGTCCAAGCAAATATGCCCCTTTTTAACGGAAATAGTAATTTTTTTATTTTTTTTAATTAAAATCAATTTTTTTTTTTAGAGAAATATCGATTTAAAAAAACTGAAAAATAATTTCTAAAACAATTGTGTTTGTAAAAACATAAATAAAATCTAAAAAGCAATTTTCTAAACCAATAATTTTGTAAAAACTGAAAAAAAAAATATTTTATTTTTATCAGTTTTTAGTTTTAAAAAATTCAGTTTTTCCAGTTTTTACCGCTTTAGAAAATTGCTTTTCAGTTTTTTCTTCTTCTAGATTTTACAAAAATTATTGTTTTAGAAAATAATTTTTCAGTTTTTAAAGTAATATTTTTTCGTTTTTTCAGTTTTACAAAAAAATTGCTTTAGAAAATTGCTTTTTAGATTTTAGTTCTGTTTTTACAAAAACATTGTTTTAAAAAATAAATTTTCAGTTATTTAAAGTAATTTTTTTTCGTTTATTCAATTTTTAGTAAAAATAAATTCAATTTTTTTTTCAGTTTTTACAAAAATATTGCTTTAGAAAATTGCTTTTTAGATTTTATTTTTGTTTTTATAAAAATATTGTTTTAGAAAATATTTTTCAGTTATTTTGTAAAAACTGAAAAAAAATATTTCTATTTTTTCTTCAGTTTTTAGTAAAAAAAAACTTGTAGAAAAATTGCTTTAGAAAATTGCTTTTTAGATTTTAGTTCTGTTTTACAAAAATATTGTTTTAAAAAATAATTTTTCAGTTTTTTAAAGTAATTTTTTTTCATTTATTCAATTTTTAGTAAAAATAAATTCAGTTTTTTTTCCAGTTTTTACAAAAATATTGCTTTAGAAAATTGCTTTTTAGATTTTATTTTTGTTTTTACAAAAATATTGTTTTAGAAAATATTTTTCAGTTATTTTGTAAAAAATGAAAAAAAAATATTTCCGTTTTTTTTCTTCAATTTTTAGTAAAAAAAACTTGTAGAAAAATTGCTTTAGAAAAAAAAAATTGATTTTAATTAATTAAAAAAAGAAAAGAAAAAACCAGATTTCCGTCAAATAAGGGCATATATGCCCCAACTATTGGACGGAATGGGCATATTTGGGCCGAACTATAAACGACGGGCATATTTGTCCTATTTCGCATAATTCACGGGCATATTTGGACCTTTTCCCATGTTAAAATTACCCTGCCTGCTTAACTTTCTTAGTAGTCTTCATATTTAACTTTCTTACTATTATCTGTCATGTCTGAATTATTACTTGTTAAGTGTACGGAACCGCGTTGTATGGGGCTCCATATGTTTTTTGGTTGAGACTTATTGGTTGGGCTGCTTGTATTGGTAGGGATGAGGTTTCTAGGCCTGAGATGTGCACTATAGTATTGGGATAGGAATGTTTGGGAGAATGATACCATATTTTTGCTTAGAATTGGGCAATGGTCATTATAGGACGAGTGAGCTTCTTGACTTTTTGATTTGATGAGTGGTTATGATTTTTTGCGTGTTTCTTTCATCATCGGCAGTGTACAAAGGTTTTAAACGTGGTTCTATTTGATATGAGGTTTACTACTGGCACTGAATTTGTCATTTGGACAGCTACTGTGAATTGAAATTATTGCTACGAGTATGCGGGTTATGTGGTATATTATGTGATTACATCTTGGGTTATATTTATGACTTGATACAACTTGTTCAGACTTATACAGTGTGTAGGTGTGAGATTCGGGTCTTGTAATGAATTCTGGATGTTGGAGATTGGGTTATAAGGTTTAAGGACCATGGTTGAAGTAAGGATCCGTATTTATGTTATGTTGGAAGTCTGGGGGTGACGTAGGATCACCCCTGAGTATGTGCATTATATGGTTACACCATGATTTAATAGCTCTGTAACGACTTCTAACACATTTGAGGACGAACGTATGTTTAAGTAGGGGAGGATGTAATGACCCGACTAGTCGTTTTAAGAATTTGCACTTTGCTCTGTAGTTTGAGGGCACGCGTATCTCTGCATTATGTATTATGATTTGTGTGAATCGTCAGTTTTAGTTTTCAAGTTATTTGGAATCAGTTTGGAAGAATGGACTTAAGATTGAAGCTTTATATTGGAAGATTGACCAAGTTTGACTTTATGCGTTTAACCTCGGATTGGAGTTTTGATGGTTCTATTAGGTCTGGATGGTAATTTTGGACTAGGGTGTCTGCCCTAATTTTCATTTGGGTATTTCTAGAAGGATTCGACACTAATTGGAAAAAGTTGGAAATTTGAAGGTTTGGAAAGCTAATAAGTTTGACCAAAAGTTGATTTTGAGGATATTGGGTTTGAATTATAGTTCCGAAAGTTGGAATAGCTTCGAAATGTCATTTGGGACTTGTGTGTAAAATTTGAATTTATTCGGGATTTAATTGTTATGGTTTGGACACTTGGTTGCGATTCTATATGTTCTTGAAGTTTATTATGATCTTCATGTTTTTGGCATCCGATTCGTACTTTTAGAGGTTTTGATGTTTTTATCGTGCGAGCAAGTTCGTGTTGTATATTTGGACTGGTGTGGGTGGTTGGTTCGGAGCCTTGGGGGCTTGGGTGAGTTTCAGAATGATTTTTATGATTTTTGACTGTTGGAACTGATGTCATCGCATTTGCGATGTTTTTGTCCCAAATGCGACCATCGCAATTGCAAAGTGTCCCTCTTATTAGCGAAACTGGGTTGCTGGGGAGAAATTCGCATTTGAAAAGAAATCCCTCGCTTTTGTGAAAAGTGGTTGTTTGCTTTTGCGAGGATTCCTGTGGCTTTTGCGAGGCAGCTGTCTTCGCATTTGTGAAGAATTGGATCGCACATGCGACCTTAGCAGGAAGTTTCTTGTTTCACTTTTGGGACGAGTTGCTTGAGTTCGCGGGGTTCGCATTCCATGTGGCAAATGCGACATCTTCAGCATGCATATAGCTGGGTAATTCCATGACTTAGCTTCATTTTGTTATATTTTGAACCCTAGCTTCGATGGAAGGCGATTGTGTGGAGGGATTTTTATACCAAACCATTGGGTAAGTACCTCTAATCAATTTTCAATTATATTTTATGGTTTTATGTTAGATTTAACATTAAATTCATGAGAATCTAGGGAAAATTTTGGGGATTTTGTCTAAGTTTTGAAAAAAATAAAAAAAATTTGGATTTGGGAGTCAAATAGGACTCAAATTTGGAAACAAAACACGTATACGGACTCATGGAGCTATGGGTAATCAAGACCTACCATTAGACCCAAGTTTGGACCGGGCGGGCTCGGGGTTGATTTTTGCTGACATTTTAGAAATTGCATAAAGATAATATCTTTATTATTTAAAATTATTTTCTCTTATATTGTGTAATGTATTTAAGTCGTCGTTGGCTAGATTGAGCCGAGCGGAGGTGAATTTGTAAACGAAAGCTAAATTGAGTAGAGAGTTAGCGGAATTGAGGTAAGTATTTTGCCTAACTTTGTTGAGAGAATTTTTCCTACTAATTGATATTATTTGCTACATGCGGGGTTGATACATATATGAGGTGACAACATATATGCATATGCCAGGATTAATCATGCTTGGGGGTAGATTATGCTATAAATTATGTCTTGTAGAACTACGTGGCCTTCTTGCTTCATGTTTTTACTTGACCTCTAGATCACTAAAATATGGAAGTAAATATTAGAAACCAAGATTTAGTTTATTATAACTTGATTACAATTTGATGGAATGTGGGGAAATATTTAGGTGTCTAATTTAGTCATCATTATGCTTAATCACTAAGACAAGAGGGGTTGCTCGGATGGTAAGCAACCCCCACTTCCAACCGAGAGGTTGTGAGTTCGAGTCTCCCCAAGAGCAAGGTGGGAAGTTCTTGGAGGGAAGGATGCCGGGGGTCTATTTGGAAACAGTCTCTCTACCCCAGGGTAGGGGTAAGGTCTGCGTACACACTACCCTCCCCAGACCCCACTAAGTGGGATTATACTGGGTTGTTGTTGTTGTTGTTGTTGTATGCTTAATCACTAATGCATTGCTACGACCATTATTCTTGGGATATTATATTTTATACTTGAGTTGTAGATTATTGTGGGACTTGTTGAAATACATGCACAATAATGTTCTTGAGGGTTTATTGAACTATTGTTTGCTTGAAAGTTGTGATTGAAGTTCATTCGGAATATTCATTTGACCACTCTCCTTGACATTATTAATGCTTCTTACCTTGCTTTTCATTGGTATACATATGATGGGTGAGCAAGAATGTAAATCACGAAAAGTGATGCCGTGCCATTTTATGTGAGAGGAAGAGCACAAAGGATGATGCTGTGCCATTTCATTTTAGAGTAAAATCACAAAGGGTGATGCCGTGCCATTTCATTTTATTATCATGATTTTATTTACATTATCTTTTGAGGATGAGAGTAAAAGCACGAAGGGTGATTCTGTGCCATTTCATTTGCATTATCATGCTTTTATATTATAAAGAATGCATGGCACGAAGGTTGTTTTTGTGCAGGCGGGGATGAGGTACATGCATTATGTTATGATATTTTTCCTTGGGTATAAGTTCACGCCTTTACCTTGAGTTGTTATCGGCGTACCTATGTTTCCTATGTGACTTGTCATTATTGTTCTGTCTTCATTCTCTATCTCAATTGCTGTTGTGTTGCTTATGCCTTCTACTTATTTAACTTGCAATTATCATACCTACTTCCTGCTCTTATATCTACATCCATGTCGTTTCTATTTAATTGTATTTTAGTACAAACCTTCTACCATGTTAGTCATTCATGCCTCTATGTGTTAGCTTATAAAGACTATGCTTTCCTCTTTTATTTGTTATATCCACATCTATGCCTCATACCATGCTAGTTAGGTGAAATTATGTTCTTCTTTCCTAATTGATGTTATTAATCATATGCCTCCTATCTAGTCTATTACCGTTATCCACATGTACTGCCTTGTTCATCATTGCTACTTGTGTATTTCCTACTGTATGATTACTATTATCGGCATTTATTTCACCTGGTTGGTACGGTTATACGTATAATTGGTGAGGAAGAGAGAAATGCACAAAGTGTGTTGACGTGCCATTTAAGTTGAGATCTTTGGTACGTTCCTCACACTATGAGATTTATGGAATTACCATTGTGGTTTGTTGGTTATCGCTCTAAGTAAAGGATTGGTCGAAATATTGGGGAATGTTAAATTGTGATCTCTTCTAGTACACAGTTATTGCTTCGAATATCCGTTTTGTATGCTCTTTTCAATTATAGTGTGGTATTGTTTTGTTGCTAGTTTTCAGTACAGTTTATATCAGTGAGTATCTTTAAACTAAAAAGCCTCGTCACTACTTAAGCGAGGTTAGACAAGTTACTTACTAGGTACATGGGATCGGTTGTACTCATACTACACTCCTGCACCTTGCGTGTAGATTTTGGAGTAGAGTTGTGGGTGTTGTCGGGAGCTGACTCTGAAGATGTTCGTGCATTTTGGATATAGCTGCCACTTGTCCTTGGTAGCTTTAGATTTTGCTAATCTGTTTATGTAACTTTCAAAAAGATTGTGTATTTATTTGTACCAGCTTTGTAAATTCCAAGTCTTAGAAGCTCATGATTCGTACTACCAGTTCTTGGGTTATATATAAATGTTCAGATAAGTCTTCACTGTTTTCCTATAAATCTCATCGAATTGTATTGACTGTTAGTTGGCTTACCTAGCGAGTCGAGTTAGGTTCCATCACGACTAGTGAATTTTGATGCGTGACATGTGACTGGTCTAAAGGAAAGGTAGGACCACCTTAGGGCTACGTTATTGCCAAGGGCTCGATATGAGAGGAGTCACTTATGGTTGCAAGATTTTAAGATCGTAAGTGAGTATAACTCTACGGTATTTCAAATAACTTCCCAATTGAAATTATATGGGGACGCTATGAATGATGAGAATTTGTTTGAAAATATTCTTACGACTTTTCATGACTCAAATATAGTAATACAGCAGCAATATTGTGAATGGGGTTTTAAAACATATTCTGAATTGATCTTATGCCTTCTGGTGGCCGAGCAATAACATTTTTTGCTAAAAAATCATGAAGCCCATCCCACAGGGTTAGCTCTGCTTCTCGAAGCAAATATGGTAGCGAGACGTGATAAGTCTGGAAAAAGACAAAATAATTATCATGTCCATATGAATGTATGTAGGCATGGAAATTGCACGAGACGATATAATAATCTTCATCGTGGTGGTCGAGGCAAACGAGAGAACAATATGGGTTATTAAAACAATCCTTCAAGAGGCAAAAGCGGTAACTGCCACCGCTATGGCATGAAAGGTCATTGAAAATTAAATGTCGTTCACTTGAGCATTTTGTTAGGCTTTATCAAAACTCCATCAACAGAAAGGCAAATAATGTTGGAGCATCTTCTGCTAATGCCCCAGTGGAGTCTCACTTGACCTTAAAAAATAATTTTGAGGCAGGGCCTTCAAACAAAAATGATTACAATGCCGAGGCAACTCTTTCTTTGAATGATGATGATTTTGAAGGCCTAGATCATCTTACTCCTTTGGGAGTTGAACATTTCTTTGGAGATAAAAACTTAAGTTTGATCATTTTAACTGGGGAATGCAATTATGTTGACATTTTTATTTTTAATAGTTTCCTTGTCTCGTTCTAAAATTATTTTTATTTTCAAGTAGTACTTATGTTGTTGGTGGTGATGTTAGTTTTTCCTAATTTCTCATGGTGTACTTTTATTTTTTTATGAAGAAAATAAAATTTCTCAGTCTTCAATTGGATCCGAAATGAGTAATGAAGATTTATGTCTTTTGGATAGCGCTACAACTGACATAATATTAAGAGAAAATAATTTTTTTTTCTTATTTGGTTATGAAAAGGGCCTATGTTAATATAATATCTAGTAGTACAAAGTTAATTGAGGGCTTTGAAAGAGCGGCCTTATTACTACTTGGAAGAACGATATTAACTATTAATAATGCATTGTATTGTAGTAAGTCTCAAAGAAATTTGTTGAGTTTGAAAGCTATTTCGCCAAAAAGGCTACCATGTTGAGACCTCTAACGAAGGAAAGGTTTAATACCTTTATATTACTACAATGGGAAAAATGTGTGTGCGAAAAATTACCCGTATTTTCTTCTGAGTTGTACCAACACAAACATTAGTGTGGTTGAATCATATGCCATAGTAAATAAAAGGTTTACTACTTCTAATAATTTTATCATTTGACATGACTGTTTGGGACATTCCGATTCTAACATGATGCGTAGAATAATAGAGAATTAAAATAGGCACACAGTGAGGAACAAGAATTCTTCAATTTAAGGAAATCTCTTATGCACCTTGTTCTCAAGGAAAATTGGTTATTGAACCATCAACAATTAAAGTTGGGATTGAATCCCCCGCATTACTGGAACGTATGCAGGATGATATATGTGGTCCTATACACCCTCTATGTGGACCATTTAAGTATTTTATAGTCTGATAGACTCATCTACAAGATAGTCACATGTGCGCTATTGTCAACTCGTAATATGACATTTGCGAGATTGTTGGCCCAAATAATAAGGTTAAAAGCACAATTTTAAAATTATGCAATTAAGCCAAATCGTCTTGATAACTCTAGTGAATTTACATCTCAGGCCTTTACTGATTATTGTATGGCCACTGGAATAAAAGTTTAGCATCCGGTTGCTCATGTTCATACTCAAAATGATCTAGCAGAATAATTAATTAAACGCCTCCAATTAATAGCTAGATCATTGCTAATAAGGACAAAACTTCCTTTTCAGTGTGGGGACATATTATTTTGCATTCAGCAGCATTTGTGCACATAAGGCCAACCAGTTATCATGAAGTCTCCCCATTACAGTTGGCTTGTGGTTAGGAACCAAATATTTTCTATCTAAGAATTTTTGGATGTGCGGTTTATGTTACAGTTTCTCCACAATAACTGTCACGACCCAAATCAACTAAGGGTCGTGATGGCGCCGGACACCGCTGTCAAGCAAGCCAACCAAAATACTTAATTAAATTCTTACTTTAAATATTTTCAAAACCACTTCTTTTATACTTTTAAACAATACATAATTAATTCCACTGAATAAATAGTGAAGCATTTGACAACTTTTTAATGTTTCTGAATAAACCCGTAGACATCCCCAGAACTCGGTGTCACAAGTAAATGAGCTATTTCTAAGAAACAATACAGTGCAAAATCCGTCTGAAATAAAAATGGACAGAAAGTAAATACAATATACTCGAAGGGACTATACTAGCTGCGGGGCCGCTTCGAGTAATGCAACTCACCTAGTCCCAGTATCATCCATGCTACTGCGCCCAGTAGGCCACTAGTAGTACATGTGCCTGTGCAATAAAATGCACAGAAGTGTATTATGAGTACAAAAATAATGTGTACTCAGTAAGTATCCCGCCTAATCTCGAAGAAGTAGAGACGAGATGCAACTTCGACACTTACTAAAGGTCCAGTAATAGTAATATTAACATGATGACTCACAGATTTATTAAGCACAACAGTAGATTCAAGTAAATTACTAAACAGGTAAAAGTTCCTCTTTATTAAAAGTCTCTGAATTCATAATCCATTAATTAACAATTATCTCGAGCTGGGAGAGCAGGTACTAGTATCAACAAATATCAAAGCAAGCAATGCAAGCATGCGCAACTCATGCCGAGGTCGTACGGCCCGATCCAACAATATTTAAAATGTGCACTGCCGAGGGTCGAGCGGCCCGAACCATAGATGCATCTATTACCCCGCTCACGAATCATACCTGCGACACGGTCAAATTTAAATAAACAATCACCCTGCTCGCGTACCATACATGCGACGCAGGTACATATAGAATCACATGCTCAACATCAAATTAAGAATTTTAAGGGGAATATTCATACCATTAGAAGCCAATTCTCTTTTAATGATTTAAGGAATAAAATTTAATTCTCTTAGAAATTTATTTACCAATTCGATAGGATTTTAGCAATTCATACTATCAATAACATTACAAGTATTCCAAGTACAACATGCTTTTGGGTCCTAGACTACCCGGACAATAACGTAATAGCAGCTACGCACAGACTCTCGTCACCTCGTGCATACGTAGCCCCCACAAATAGGAGCACATAACCAATTATTTCACCTATGGGGACAATTCCCTCTCACGAGGTTAGAAAGGAGGCTCACCTTGCTCTGAAGATCCATAACCGGCATTCTACACCCTTCTGAAAACTCAAATTGATGCACAACGCTCCAAAACTAGCCAATAGATATGCAAATCCATTAATATATGATAAACTACTCATATTAATTCAATTTATAACAATTCCTAACCCCGATCGGAAATTTAACAAAAACGCCCTCGAGCCCACGTGCCCGGATTTCCAAATTTTTTGAAGAATAAGTTTACCCATAGCCTCACGAACTCAAATATATAATTTTTTTCTTAAATCCATACCCAAAATCGTGGCCAAATTCCAAGAATATAAATTTCTAGGACTTTCTACCAAAACCCCAAATTTCTACCGATTTACATGCTAAAATTCATACATAATTGATGTATTTAACTCAATATGGATGGAATTAGCTTACCTTATCGTTGATGATGAAAAATCCAACCTGAAGCTCCCCCAAAAATCGCCCAAGCCAAGAAAATATGAGAGAAAATGGCCAAATTCCAAACACATCTCTGCCTCCAGCACTTTCCACACCTGGGGTCCCTTGACCGCTTCTGCGGTTCCGCAGGTGCAAGCCAAACCACTACTTCTACGGTTTCCACCAGGCTCCCATTTTCCGCTTCTGTGATTTCCTCCAGGCTCCCATTTTCCGCTTCTGCGGCTAAATGACCGCATCTGCGGTCCTAGCTTTCCTTTGCCAAAACCGCATCTACGACTATTGGGCCACTTCTGCGGCTCCGCATCTGCGGCCCTATTTTGCAGGTGCGGTTATATCAGTAACCAGCAGCCTCCGCCCTTTCAAAAATCTCATTTTCAATCCGTTAACCACCCGGAATCCACCCGAGGCCCCCGAGACCCCAACCAGTCCCAAAATACATTATGGACTTGCTCGAGGCCTCAAATCTTATCAAACAACGTTAAAACCACGAATCGACCTCCAATCCAAGCTTTATGAACTTTAGAATTTCAAACTTCTACTTTCTATGTTTAAACTTGTCAAATCACGTCCGATTGACTTCAAATTTTTCACACAAGTCATATTCGATATTACAGACCTGCTCCAATTTCTGGAATCAGATTTCGACCCCGATATCAAAAAGTCCACTTCCGGTCAAACTTCTCAAAAAACCTTCAAATTTCTATATTTAGCCAAATGACTCCAAAATGACCCACGGACCTTCGAATTCACTTCAGATCGCACTCCCAACTCCAGAAACACCATACGGAGCAGGGATCCCAAACGGACATCGATAACACTGAAATGCACTTCAATCCAAACTTATAGAATTTCTTCCAAAATGTCAACTTCCACAATAGGCGCCAAAATGCTCCCAGGTCATCCAAAACCCGACCTGGACATACGCCCAAGTCCAAAATTATCATACGAACCTTTTGGAACCTTCAAATCCTGATTCCGATGTCGTTTACTCAAAAATCCGATCTTAGCTAATTCTTTCAACTTAAAGCTTCTGAAATGAGAATTTCCTCTCCAAGTCAACTCAGAACTTCCCGAAATTTAATTCTGACCATGCGTACAAGTCAAAATGCCTGAATTGAAGCTGCTCATGGCCTTAAACTACTGAACGGCGTGCTAGTGCTCAAAACGACCGGTCGGGTCCTTACATCCTCTCCTATAACATACGTTCATCCTCGAACGTGCTAGGAACTGTGTTGCGGTTGTCTGAAATCACTATTTAACGCCTCGTGCACCTACCCATGCTACTACAACTCAGTTGAGCACATTAGCTCGATCAATTATGAAGATATTCCCTTTTATTCAAGAAAATAAGCTTAGAGCCTAATTCCAACATCCGAAACTCTCTGTCAGGCCTACTTCCAATATATGAACACCGTATCAATACTTACACGCAACACCAAAACGTGACTGCATACCTTAGCTGAATTCACACCTTGTACCACTTTACTCACAAGACCACAATAACATTCTCTGATCAAATTAGTCGAAATCCCATGAATATGATGCTCCAAGTGCACCTCATGATATATATAAGTCTTGCTCCAACTCTCGCAATGACGCCAGGACGAAAGGGATGTGTCGAAATTCATAACCAACTGCCGAGTCAACGATTCATAGGGTCTATACTCTGCCAAGAACCATCTCATCTTTATGAACCAATTAATGGCCTTTACTATTTAATATACTTCACATATTCAGATTGCACTGATCCTAAGTCAAATGATCTCGTCTCACTCAGTACGAACTGTTCGGACAATAGCCACCCCCCGACATGGTCAAAAGTCTCATATGATACCATAACGTGCCAATAGGCTACCAATTCGAACGCGATACAATAGGAAAACGAACTCCGAAAAGGAGATCCAATTACCCCGCTTGCGAATTATACATGCGATGCGGGCGTACATCTAATATAAGTTCCTCCCCGGAAAGGAGGAAACAAAACACATAAAACTGATACGGGGGAATTGTACTCAATGTCTCGCTGTTGCGATGTAAAAACCGTTCCACACATAGATTTCACATAAGTAAATATACATCGAGCTAAATTGCTCATTACAACAAAATGCCGAATATCGGTCACCAGCACGCTAAATGCATAATACCGTCCCTGGGGAGACATATAGTTCCATAAGCTACAAACTCAAGAACAACTGATGTGCGATATATGATCTGAATCTCAAGAGCCATTTCGCTCATATAACATCATCTCAACGCAGAACCTCAACACATAAGCAATTTACCAAGCAATCTCACAACTCACATGGCACAATGCATCATTACATGAAATAACTGACAACAAAATAACATCCTGACTACTCCTCCATAAGGAGCGCATTACTGAAATGAACACGTCTGGCCTGATATAAAACCCATATTCATATTTAAATCCATCCTTAGACCTCAAGTTGGTTCTGATCGCACCGAACTAGGCTAATAACCTTACTAAGGTCTATAGATACTCCCCTTACTCCTCATAACTCATAAGGACAACCATCATAATCGGAGTAATCCTCCATAGTCCATAACCTAATAAACCATGTGCCCTCCAGGCATCAGTTCTTAATTTAATGACATCAATACAATTTCATACTTGATTTAACTCTTCAATTGATCAAGTGGCTTCATGCCACACTAATACAACCTTTCTGTGGGCACGCCCCCACAACCTTCCGTAGCAGATAACAAATCTGTACATCCAACACACCGGCCATGCTAACGCTGAAAAGCGATCAAAAATCTGTAACCAAGATGCAAAGCCTTTTTCACAAACACTATCTCAGGTGACACTGAAGGTAGTACCAACTTACTTTAAATATCGAGAGCGCTTCCTTGCTCATTCGAGCTCGTGACATCCCTGCCAACACCAAACTGCAACCTTGATCCTCTCTTCGAATTCCATGCTACTCGCCGCACCCAACATGCCACTATACGATAGAACACAATCTTTTATCATAGATCCATAACAACAATTAGATTAACACTTCATCATATAAAACTCTTCACTTATCTCACTTCATAGAACCATAGCAACACATAGGTGAATCCTTATAACTATAGAATATGCAAATCTCTGAGTAGTGTTCTAAGCCACCATAGCCCTTCCGAAATTCGCCTACACATGACAGGCCATAACACTAGAATACTTTTGAATAACATCAATTACGGCAGCCGACATGCCTTGCACGTATCGCCACAAATCACTTGCATAATTTGCTGAATGAACTGATTACTACCACCAATATGCCAATTCAATTATGGCTAACCAATCTATCTCCTTCCAATTTATCCTTGATTGCCTTAGAAATAATAATTCCATTCAACACGTAACACACTCCATCTGCACTCCTCTCGAGTGATAATGAATCTCGAGACCCTGCTGTCTCAAATCCCACGAACCATTTCAGACCTCCCAATTGCTACAGCACAGGTCAAAACATCATAGAACATTCTGGGCAACTTCTCATAAGGTTCTACAAAGCTTGATTCTTAACCGTACATATAGGCTCTAAATCACTAGGAACTACGCTTTGCCCCTTGAATCCACTAAGACCGTTTCTGAGAGCCACCTGCTCTGACTCGGCCCCGAATATAATCATTCCTATAAACCTCTAGCACATGAATACTCTCTCGACGAAGCACCTGGCAGAATCACTTCCCTTGAAATCCACATCTAAACAAGGCATAAATACTGAATCCTTCCCCAAGTCTGAACATGGCCAATAAGGCCAACCTTAGCACGCCTCTAACAATTCCTTTGCTTGAATTACCACTTATGTTCTTTTCCTATAGCTGAAATAACCCATAAATATGCTAATAATCAGAAACCTCACAAGTAATTATCCAAAAATCCTTAATCATAAGTGGTCGGACTCTCCCACTTAGCCTGAAGCCATTATTACACAAATTCTGGAATTCACTAGGATCCTTTATCTCTTATTGACATAACCTTGCGCAATCAACCGCCAAAATTCTCAGCATCTGTCTGTAAAACCCTCTTGATATATTCTGAATCACCAACCATATTTACACGACCGATCTCTTTGCTGTATAGCCTATAGAACTCTTTGCAGAAATTTTGCCAACCATGCAACCGCCGTCCTACTCCCTGGAGATATTCCGCCTGCGGAATCTACGTGCTGATGTCTTCCAATGCTGCTGCACGGGGTGCCATCACCATGAATTTAACGACTCATCCTGAGTCCAAGCTCACTCTCTAACTGCACGAGCCCATTCACCCCTCGTGGACATCAACTAAGTGCGGGCCAACATCCTTCCTATTCTAAGTTAGGTTGTATCCTTCTCTACTTCTAGTAGCTCCTTTCCGTTATATCAAAATCTCCTGTCACCCAATAGTCCATACTAGAAATTAATCCCCAAATCACCCATCACTAAAATTCCCAAATCACTTCAAATTCTCCCACTTTGGTGAAACTCACCCTTTTAGTCGACTACTAGACCATTGCTTCTATACTTGGCCTTCTAGAAATTTTAAGTATTGCCTGACACTCCCCATATGCCCCTTCTCGTCTGTTGCTGCTCTGTTGTTGCCTTAAATAAAATCTATCTTCGTGGCACTTGAACCCACAATTGTTGCTAACTTTACACCTTTCAGAAGATCATCTTCCTTATATCGTCAACATTAGAAACACTTATTCAACCCTGAACTACCGTACCCTGCGATATCTAACAGCCGCATTTTCAATTCTATTTGACAATAGCTTGCCCCAAAGGCGAATTATAGAAGATCATAACACCGTCGAACTTAGTACGTTCAATTAGGACAACGACACCCCATCATAGAAGAAAGCTCCACCACGCTCGCAAATACCAAGTCTCATTACTCCACCAGCCCACATCTGACCATTCTTAGCCCGATTGCCTTCCCCTGTGGGGAATAAAATACTGAATCTCTAGATTATGTACTAAGTAAACCTCCCTCAAGTCATTTACTGCCCCGACACGTAGGAAAATGTCCTACCATCATATCAATACTGCGGAACAATAGTTTATAGCATCATGGCAACTTGTGCCTAGCCTCGGAGCTCTCAGAAGTACCGTTACTGAGCTGAACGGCAGAATATCCTTCCACAAGGCGACGATAATAGCTCAGACAACTATACAGGGAGAAACACCCCGCATTGCATCGGTAGTACCATAAAAATGCTTAAATTCTCGATTTATAAGAAATGGTTCGCGTCGCACAAGATTGAATAGGAAGGAATTAAAGGCATAAGCCTCCATGGATCAAATTGCACGATGAGGAATCAAGAAGGGAAGTACTCCTAATAGCCCTGCAGCCTCCCGAGGATGAGTACAGATGTCTCCGTACCGATCCGCGAGACTCTACTAGACTTGCTCATGACTCATGAGACCGAAGGAACATAGTGCTCTGAGACCATGTTGTCACGACCCAAAATCCACTAAGGGTCGTGATGGCGCCGGACACCGCTGTCAGGCAAGCCAACCAAAATACCTAATTAACTTCTTACTTTAAATATTTCTAAAACTGCTTCTTTTATACGTTTAAACAATACATAATAAATTTCACTAAATAAATAGTAAAGCATTTGACAACTTTTTAAAGTTTCTGAATAAACCCATAGACATCCCCAAAACTCGGTGTCACAAGTGCATGATCTATTTCTAAGAAACAATACAGTACAACATCCGTCCGGAATACAAAGGGACTATACTAGCTGCGGGCCCGCCTCGAGTAATGCAACTCACCTAGTCCCAGTATCATCCATGCTGCTACGCCCAGCAAGCCACTAGTAGTACCTGTGCTTGTGCAATAAAAATACACAGAAGTGTAGTACGACTACAAAAATAACGTGTACTCAGTAAGTATCCCGCCTAATCTCAAAGAAGTAGAGATGAGAATGACAACTTCGACACTTATTAAAGGTCCAGCAATAGTAATATTAACGCAATGACTCACAGATTTATTAAGAACAACAGTAGATTCAAGTAAATTACTAAACAGGTAAAAGTTCCTCTTTATTAAAAGTCTCTGAATTCATAATCCATTAATTAACAATTATCTCAAGTTGGGAGAGCAGGTACTAGTATCAACAAATATCAGAGCAACCAATGCAAGCATGCGTAACTCATGCCGAGGTCATACGGCCCGATCCAACAATATTTAAAATGTGCACTGCCGAGGGTCGAGCGGCCCGAACCATAGATGCATCTATTACCCCGCTCGTGAATCATACCTACGACATGGTCAAATTTAAATAAACAATCACCCTGCTCGTGTACCATACATGCGACGCAAGTACATATAGAAACACATGCTCAACATCAAATTAAAAATTTTAAGGGGAATATTCATCCCATTAGAAGCCAATTCTCTTTTAATGATTTAAGGAATAAAATTTAATTCTCTTAGAAATTTATTTACCAATTCGATAGGATTTTAGCAATTCATACTGTCAATAACATTACAAGTATTCCAAGTACTAGACTACCCGGACAATAACGTAATAGCATCTACGCACAGACTCTCGTCACCTCGTGCGTACGTAGCCCCCTCAAATAGGAGCACATAACCAATTATTTCACCTATGGGGACAATTCCCTCTCACAAGGTTAGAAAGGAGGCTCACCTTGCTCCGAAGATCCATAACCGGCATTCCACGCCCTTCCGAAAACTCAAATTGATGCACAACGCTCCAAAACTAGCCAATAGGTATGCAAATCCATTAATATACGATAAAATACTCATATTAATCTAGTTTACAATAATTCCTAACCCCGATCAGAAAGTTGACAAAATTCCCTCGGGCCCACGTGCTTGGATTTCCAAAATATTCGAAGAATAAGTTTACCCATAGCCTCACGAACTCAAATATATAATTTTTTCTTAATTCCATACCAAAATTGTGGTCAAATTCCAAGAATATAAATTTCTAGGTATTTCTACTAAAACCCCAAATTTCTACGAATTTACATGCTAAAATCCATACATAATCGATATATTTAACTCAAGATGGATGGGATTATCTTACCTTATCGTTGATGATGAAAATTCCCACCTGAAGCTCTCCCTAAAATCACCCAAGCCAAGAAAATATGAGAGAAAATGGTCAAATCCCGATTTTTAAAACACATCTCTGCCTCCAGCACTTTCCGCACCTGCGGTCCCTTGACCGCTTCTGCAGTCCCACAGGTGTGAGCCAAACCACCACCTCTGTGGTTTCCTCCAGGCTCCTATTTTTCGCTTATGCGCTTCCATTCCGCAGATGCGGTCCCGCTTCTGCGGCCAAACAACCACATCTGCGGTCCCATCTTTCCTTTGTCAAAACCGCATCTGTGACTATTGGGCCATTCCTGCCGCGCCACACCTGTGGCCCTATTTCGCAGGTGCGGTTATATCAGTAACCAGTAGCCTCAGCCCTTTCAAAAATCCCATTTTCGATTCGTTAACCACCCGGAATCCATCCGAGGCCCCCGGGACCCCAACCAATCATACCAACCAGTTCCAAAATTCATTATGGACTTGATCAAGGCCTCAAATCATATCAAATAACACTAAAACCACGAATCGACCTCCAATCCAACCTTTATAAACTTTAGAATTACAAACTTCTACTTTCGATGTTTAAACCTATTAAATCACGTCCGATTGACTTTAAATTTTGAACACAAGTCATATTCGACATTACAGACCTACTCCAACTTCCGGAATTGGGTTCCGACCATGATATCAAAAAGTCTACTTCCGGTCAAACTTCTCAAAAACCTTCAAATTTCTATCTTTAGCCAAATGACTCCAAAATGATCCACGGACCTCCGAATTCACTTCCGATCCTGCTCCCAACTCTAGAATTGCCATACGAAGCTACTTCCTGACTCAGAATCCCAAACGAACATCGATAACACTGAAATTCACTTCAACCCAAACTTATAGAATTTCTTCCAAAATGCCAACTTCCACAATAGGCGCCAAAACGCTCCCGTGTCATCCAAAACCCGACCCGGACATACGCCCAAGTCCAAAATCATCATACGAACCTGTTGGAACCATTGAATCCTGATTTCGAGGTCGTTTAATCAAAAATCCAATCTTAGGTATTTCTTTCAACTTAAAGCTTCTGAAATAAGAACTTCCTATCCAAGTCAACTCCGAACTTCCCGAAATTTAATTCCGACCGCGCATACAAGTCAAAATACCTGAATTGCAGTTGTTCATGGCCTCGAATTACTGAACAACATGCTAGGTCTCAAAACGACGGGTCAGGTCGTTACAATAACGTACAAATATGGGTCCCCAAAGAAGTTTGGGAGTATATATTGGTTATGAATCACCTTTTATTGTTAAATATTTGGAGCCTATGGCATGATATTTGTTTACAGGCTGATTTGCTTATTATCATTTTGATGAATCAATTTTCTCAACATTAGGGGGAGAAAATAAATAGCTGGAAAAAGAGATAGATTGGAATGTATTATCTCTATCTTATTTGGATCCTCATACAAATCAATATGAATAAGACCTCGCAGGATGTTCTAGTACCACAAAATGATGAAAATGAAGATATCTTAATAAGTTATGTCTCTGCGGGAAAAAGGTGGAACCAAAATAATGTTGTTGTCAACAACAATTTTGCATATAATGTTGCATTTGAAATAATGCAACAAGATGAGGATCTTGAGCCAAAAGATGTCAATTGTGACGACCCAATTTCCCCTTCGTAGGGTTTTGTGATGGAACCTAGTATTAAGGATTAGGTAAGCCTAATAATTGCGGAATAACCACAATAAATAATTGTGAGCGCGTAATTTTTGCCCTAAGCAAATTATTCCTAAAATCCAAACAAAATGATTTTTCATTATTTTTACAATCTTTGTTGATATTTGTGGCATTTTTGTGCTAATTAGTTGCATAATAATTCATATTAAAAAATAAAAAAATATGCATATGCATTAAGATTTTTAATTTTACAATTTTAGTATTAATTCATTTTGGAAACAATTTAAGGAAAAATCAAAAAAAAAATATAGCCTTTTTAGTATTTTCAATTGAAAATTGCTATCAATAGTTATTAAATAAATTCTAGAATTAGTTTTAGTTAAGTTTAACAATTTGATAAAATCACAAAAAAATATATAATTGGAAAAGAAAAATAAAATACAAAATACAAGTGAAAATACAATACAAAAATACAAGGAAATAATGGATTGTTTTAAAATTTGGGCCAAGTATATTAGCCCAAATAATAATACCCATGTCCAGGCCCCCAATACTCCCATACCCGGTCTGCGCAATAAAAACCAAACGACCCCGTTTTAGTAAAACAATCCGGGCCGTTGAAATGAATTGATCTAACGGATGAAACCCAGTCCATCTAATAAATAAAACGACAACGTTTTGGAGTTTTAATCTGAGCCCTTGATCAAATTAATCCAACGGACAAAAGTTGAGCTCTCATTTAAACAAACGACGTCGTATATTGGGTCAAGGAATCTGAGCGGTTAATACAATTTAATCCAACGGTTCCAATTCAATGATACTCTTTTAATATACCAAAAAAATTTTTAAAAAAAACTTAATCATTTTTTATATCTTCTTCTCCCCGTCTAACCTAGCCGCCTCTATACTCTCTCAACAGACCCCGCCGGAACCCTACCGGCGGGAGACGGAACCTACACCAACCACCACCCAAATAACACCCCAGAACCACCGTTAACCCCTGTTCTATCCCTTAACTTCTTTTCCTTCGAATATCTTTCTTTCTTCTCGAATATTCAAAAGAGTGTCGCCGGAACCCTAACTCCGGCGAACACTAGTTCGTCCAAATCAACCCAAAAATACACCATAGCTCCTCCTTAATGCCCTTAACCTATTTTCGAAGGTCTTGAACCTTAAAGGTCACTGGAGTGGTTCGAATCAAAGGTTGAAGCTTCTCCGGTGACCCCAAAATCAAGAAGTCGGCGTCAAAATCTCCCTGTTCTTCGTGTGAATCCTGAGGGTTAAAAGACTGACCAAGAAAACAAAAGAAAAGATAAAAGCTAAGTTTATTTTCTCTTCTGTTTTTTATTTTTGTCTGTGCATGTGTCTTTCTTTNATTAAATCTGAAATTAATTAGATTTTTGTTTGCAAAATACCTTTAATTTGTTTTGTCTGAAATAAGTCGATTTTGTTAGAGTTAATTTCTGGTATGAGTTGATTCTGATATTTGTTGGTATTAATTAGTTTGAATATCTATTAAGTATCTTTTTAGATTAATTAGTCGATTGGTTATAGCTGTTTGTTAATTAGTGTCTGATTATATTTTAATTTGATAAGTAATTAGTAGTTAATTCAGCTTTAAATCCATAAAATTAGTTAATAGTTCAGGGGACAAAAGGGTAAGAGGTAGTAGGGTAATTTGTAAAATCAATCAAACTTAAGG
>MU673916.1:4202-15322 GCA_026770625.1 Nicotiana glauca | reverse complement strand
AAACTTTCCGGCTACGCGCCCGGACTGCGCACACAAGTCGAGGCAACCCCCAAGTGAGGTTTTCACGGCCTCAGAAGTATAGAGTGAGTAGGAATACAGGTGATAACCCTTTGGGTCGTCACATTCTCCACCTCTAAAACAACCGTTCATCCTCGAACGGACAAAAGAAAGAAGTACCAGAGTCGGGGAAAAGGTGAGGATAACGGCTCCGCATATCAGACTCGGACTCCCAGGTCGACGCCTCAGGAGGCTGACCTCTCCACTGGATACGCACTGAATGAAAATTCTTCGACCTCAACTGTCGAACCTGCCGGTCTAAAATAGCCACCGGCTCCTCCTCATAAGACAGATCCTTGTCCAATTAGACAGTGCTGAAATCTAACATGTGGGCTGGATCGCCGTGATACCTCTGAAGCATGGACACATGAAACACTGGGTGCACGGCCGACAAACTAGGTATCAAGGAAAGCCTGTAAGCCACCTCTCCCACACGATCGAGGATCTCAAATGGACCAATGAATCTAGGGCTAAGCTTGCCCTTCTTCCCGAATCTCATCACGCCCTTCATAGGCGACACTCGGAGCAATACCCGCTCACCAACCATGAAAGCTACATCTCGGACCTTACGGTCTACATAAGTCTTCTGCCTAGACTGAGCTGAACGAAGCCTCTCCTGAATGATCTTGACCTTATCCAAGGCCTCCTGAACTAAATCTGTACCCAACAACCGAGCCTCTCCCGGCTCAGACCATTCGACTGGAGACCGACATCGCCTACCATACAACGCCTCGTATGGAGCCATCTGAATGCTGGACTGGTAGTTGTTGTTGTAGGCGAACTCTTCTAAAGGCAAAAACTGGTCCCACGAGCCTCCAAAATCAATGACACAGGCTCGGAGCATATCCTCCAATATTTGAATAGTCCTCTCGGACTGGCCGTCCGTCTGAGGATGGAACGCTGTGCTCAACTGAACTTGGGTGCCCAACTCCTGCTGTACTGCTCTCCAGAAGCGCGAGGTAAACTGCGTACCCCGGTCTGAAATGATAGATACAGGAACCCCATGAAGGCGAACAATCTCTCGGATGTAGATCTCAGCTAACCTCTCCGATGAATAGGTGGCTGCAACAGGAATAAAATGCGCTGACTTGGTTAGCCTATCAACAATGACCCAAATAGCATCAAACTTCTTCCGAGTCATCGGAAGTCCAGTAACGAAATCCATGGTAATCATCTCCCACCTCCACTCGGGAAGCTCAATCCTTTGAAACAAATCACCTGGACTCTGATGCGCATACTTAACCTGCTGACAATTCAAACATCGTACCACATATGCAACAATATATTTCTTCATCCTACGCTACCAATAATGATGCCGCAAGTCCTGATACATCTTCGCGGCGCCCGGGTGAATAGAATACTGAGAACTATGGGCCTCCGCTAAGATCGACTCTCAAATCCCATCAACATTGGGCACACAAACTCGCCCATGCACTCTCAAAACACCATCACGGCCTAAGGTCACCTTCATGGCACCTCCCTGCTGCACCGTGTCTCTCAGGACACGCAAATGGGGGTCATCAAACTGCCGATCACGGATATGCTCCAATAATGATGAACGAGCGACCGTGCAAGCTAACACCCTACTAGGCTCAGAAATGTCCAACCTCACAAACCGATTGGACAAGGCCTAAATATCCAAAGCAAGTGGTCTCTGGCTGACCGGAATATAAGCAAAACTACCCATGCTGGCGGACTTCCTGCTCAATGTGTCGGCCACCACGTTGGCCTTTCCCGGGTAGTATAAGATAGTAACATCATAGTCTTTCAACAACTCCGNTAGATCATGGACCAGATAATTCTTCTCGTGGATCTTCAATTGCCTCGAAGCATAAGCAATGACTCTGTCATCCTGCATCAATACCGCACCAAGCCCAATACGGGAAGCATCACAATAAATTGTATAAGACCATGAACCTGTGGGCAAAACCAATATCGGTGACATAGTTAGAGATGTCTTGAGCTTCTGAAAGCTCTCCTCGCACTCGTCTGACCACCTGAACTGGGCACCCTTCTGGGTCAATCTAGTCATCGGGGCAGCTATGGATGAAAATCCCTCCACAAACCGGCGGTAATAACCTGCTAACCCCAAGAAACTCCGAATCTCAGTAGCTGATGTTGGTCGAGGCCAGTTCTTGACTGCCTCAATCTTCTTCGGGTCCACCTGAATACCCTCTGCTGATACGACATGACCCAGAAATGCAACCGAACTCAACCAGAACTCGCACTTCGAGAACTTAGCATATAACTGGCTATCCTTCAAAGTCTGAAGAACTACTCTGAGGTGCTGCTCGTGCTCCTCCTAACTGCGGGAGTACACCAAAATATCATCAATAAAGACTATCACGAACAAGTCCAAGTACGGACTGAATACCCGGTTCATCAACTCCATGAATGCTGCTGGGGCATTGGTCAACCCAAATGACATGACCAAAAACTCATAGTGCCCATACCGCGTGCGGAATGCTGTCTTAGGGACATCGGACGCCCTAATCCTCAACTGGTGGTAGCTAGATCTCAAGTCTATCTTCGAAAATACCCTCACACCGTCACCTTGTTCAATTGCCGGTAATCAATGCATATTCTCATCGAACCATCCTTCTTCTTTAAAAACAACACCGACGCAGCCCAAGGAAAAACACTGGGTCGAATGAAACCCTTCTCCAACAAGTCCTGTGACTGGTCATTTAACTCCTTCAACTCTGGCAGGGCCATGCGATACCGCAGGATAGAAATGGGCTGAGTGCCCGGAGCCAGATCAATACCAAAATCAATATCCCTGTCGGGCGGCATACCCGGCAGGTCTGAAGGGAAAACCTCGAGGAACCGAACAATAGGAACAGAATCAATAGAAGGAACCTCTGTGTTGGAATCACGAACATACGCCAGATAAGCTAAACACCCCTTCTCGACCATGCGCGAGCCTTTACATACGAAATAACACTGTAGGTGGCATGTTCTGGGGTCCCTCTCCACTCCAATCGGGGCAAATCTGGTAAAACCAAGGTCACGGTCTTGGCGTGACAATCCAAGATAGCATGATACGGGATCAACCAATCCATCCCTAATATAATGTTGAAATCTACCATGTCTAAAAGCAATAAATCAACACTGGTCTCAAGACCCTCAAACACTGCCACACAGGAACGATGAACTCAGTCGACCACTATAGAATCACCCACCGGTGTAGATACATAAATAGGGATACCCAAAGCATCACTAGGCATAGCCAAGTAGGGTGCAAAATAGGACGACACGTATGAATACGTAGACCCAGGGTCAAATAGCACTGAAGCATCCCTATCACAGACCAAAATAGTACCTGTAATAACAGCATCTGAAGACTCAGCCTCTGGCTTGGCTAGCAAAGCATAACACTGGGGCTGGGCCCCACCTCCCTGAACCATGTCTCTAGGATGATCGGCTACTGGCTGACCTCTACCTCTGCCGGCCCGAGCTCCACCTCTACGGTCTCTACCTCTACCTTTATGATCCCTACCCCCGCCTCTAGATGGATGGGCGAGCTATGGATCACCTAATGCCTGAATCATAGGGCGAGGACCCTGTTGCTGAGAGCTGCCTGAGGCTCGAGGACAAAACCTGACAATATGACCGGGGTCACCACAACCATAACAAGCCCTCGGCTGCTGAGACTGCTGGCACTGTCGACCTGAATGTCCTCCCCGAAATCTCTGAAGTGGAGGTGCACTGATGGGCTGCTGATCAGAATAATGCTGCTGAGAACCACCACCGCCTGGAGTAACATGAGAAACCTGGAGTGCTGACTGAAAGGGTCTCGGTGAATGGCCTCTACCATAAGAATCCCTACCTCCATACGAGGTACCACTAAACCTACTAGAATGATGAGGTCTCTTATCCGACACATGACCACCTCCTCGTGCAAGGGCCATCTCAACTCTGCGGGCCGCATTGGCTGCCTCCTGAAAAGAAATCTCACTACCGGCTCCCATAGCCATCTGGAGACGGATCAGCTGAATCAATCCATCAATAAACCTCTGCACCCTCTCTCGCTCGGTGGGGAGTATAACAATAGCATGGCATGCCAAATCAATGAACCGAGTCTCATACTGTGTGACTGTCATAGAGCCCTGCTGGAGGCGCTCGAACTGCCTCCCGCTGAGTGAGTGGGAGAAACTTCTCCAAAAACAATTCTGCGAATTGATCCCATGTCAATGGTGGCGACCCTGTTGGTCTGGATAAGCAAAAATCCCTCCACCAAGTCTTGGCAGATTCTGCAAGCCGAAAGGTGGCAAAGTCGACCCCATTGGTCTCCACAATACCCATTGTTCGAAGGATCTCATGGCACCTGAATAAGAAATCCTGTGGATCCTCTGATGAAGCACCGCTGAATGTGGTGGTGAAGAGCTTGGAGAACCTATCAAGTCTCCACAAAGCATCCGAAGACATCGTCGGTCTAGGATGCAATACCTGGCTGAGCTGCCACAGCTGGCTGAACCACTAGGACATGAGCCTCGAGAACTACCTGCTCCGGAGTACGTGTAGCAGGAGTCTGAACTCCTCCTCCAGCCTGAGAAGTTGCTGGTGCTATTGGAAGCAAACCCGCTCTGTTGACACTCTCCATAAAGCCTGCCAGTCTGGATCTTGGGTGACTATGAACCCTCCTGGGACTTGAGTTGGGCCCACCGGAGCTGCTGGGGCTGGAACCTCCTTATCATAATCAATATGAGGCTCCACCTCTGGGACTGCTACCCGGGGCTGAGCTTTGCCCCTGCCTCGGCCTCTGCCCCTCGTAGGAACTGCTGCTGGGGGCTCGGGCTGCTGCGCAGTAGAAGAGGAAGAACGTGTTCTCGCCATCTGCGAAAGAACAGAGTGGAAGGACAATTAGTACTTGAGAAATAGAATTGCACGACAAGAAGGAACAAAAGTGAGATTTTCCTAACTCCGTAGCCTCTGGGGGATAAATACAGACGTCTCTGTACCGATCCCTCAGACTCTACCAAGTTTGTCCGTGAGTAGCGAGACCTATGTAACCTAGAGCTCTGATACCAACTTGTCAAGACCCGGATTTCCCACCATCGGGAGTCGTGATGGCGCCTACTGTCGGAGCTAGGCAAGCCAAGCATTTAAACATTTTCCGATAACAACCCAACAATAATAATAATAACGAGTCATTTAACTAAAAGCAGAAGTCTTTAAAACTTAAACAACTGGAAACCCAAAATGTGGAAGTTTAATATTTCTCTACCCAAGACTGGAGTCGCTATCTCACGAACCACTAAAGAGTGCTACAAATAAGTCTGAATAGAAAATGCATAATGTCTGTCTCGGTACAATAAAAACAAACTGAAAATATAGAAAGGGACTTAGGCCTGCGAACGCCAGCTAGGCTACCTCGTAAGTACCTGGACTGAAGTCAGCTCCCGATTAGTATACCACTGCTGTGGTCCAAAAGCTGCTCCGGTATCGTGATTTGTGCAAAAAAAAAAGCATAGAAGTGTAGCATCAGCACAACCGACCTCATGTGCTGGTAAGTGCCTGGCCTAACCCCGGCGAAGTAGTGACGAAGCTAGACAGGACTACCAAATCAACCTATACAGTTCAATATACATATATGCAATAAAAGGAAATAATACCGAAATTAAACAGTTAAAAGGGGAGGGAAGCATGCTATGGGGGAGTACAATCCGGATATAAAGTCAACAACTTAAGTAAGAAACAGGGAAATAACAATAATTAACAAAAATAGAAAATTCAACAGTTGCACGACATCAACCTTCGTGCTTTTACTCTCATTCTCACCAAAGCAATCAAATAAAATGCACGGCATCACCCTTCGTGCTTTCCCTCACATAACTCTCATTTCATGGCACGAAATGATCTTTCGTGCAATTATCATCAAATTAGAGCATGGAATGTCCCTTCGTGCATAAATAATCAAAACAAGGCACGGAATGACCCTTCGTGCAAATATAATCAAAACATGGCACGGAATGACCCTTCGTGCAAATATAATCAAATATGGCACGGAATGACCCTTCGTGCAAATATAATCAAATATGGCACGGAATGACCCTTCGTGCAAATATAATCAAATATGGCACGGAATGACCCTTCGTGCAAATATAATCAAATATGGCACGGAATGACCCTTCGTGCAAATATAATCAAATATGGCACGGAATGACCCTTCGTGCAAATATAATCAAACATGGCACGAAATGACCCTTCGTGCATTATCACTCTTCCTCACCCAAACAACAATCACAACCAAACAAGAGAAGTAATAAGCAAATAATAAGAAATGTCCCGGTAAGGGAAAACACAATTAAACGGCTAAATCCCGGCAAGGGAGATAATCAATATACTTAAACTATCCCGGCAAGGGATTAATCAAATCTATTTTCATTCCTTTCATTTCTTACTCAATAGTAATTTTATCGTTCGAGCCAACGCTCGAAGGAATTCACAATTCATAACTAATCCTCATACTCTTCACATTATGTAGAATTCATCAATTAGCATGGAAGAGTCCCAAAATATCAAAATAAGTACAAACAAGGACCTACGGTCATGCTAGACACCGGTGTATAGATACTCGTCACCATGCCTATACACCGTACTCGATCATTTAACAATTAGTAGCCAATAACACTTTAACCCTATTCCCTCAAGCCAGAGTTAGATCAAACACTTACCTCGAATGCTCCAAACTCAACTCACTCCTTTAGAATAGCTTTACCCCTCGAATTCACCACCAAACCGCTGGAATCTAATCACAAATTACTTGAATGTATTAACAATTGCTACTTGAATCAATTTGAATGCATGAAAATGAATTTTCCAAAGTTTGTTCAAAAATTCCCAAAATGCCCTAGGGCCCACATGGTCAAAACCCGAGGTTCGAACCAAAACCTGATTACCCATTCTCCCATGAACTCAGATATATAAGTTATTATGGAATCAGACCTCAAATTTAGGTCTAAAACCCCCAATTTTAGAAACCCTAGGCTCTACCCTAAATTCCAAAATTTCCTCATTAAAATCTTGTTTTAAGGTTGAAATTATGTTTAAAGATATTAAGGAGTGAAGAAAATAAGTTAGAAATCACTTACCAATCGTTGTGAAGAAAGAGAATCGTTTGGAAAATCGCCTCTTATGTTTTGGGTTTTGAAAAAGTGAAAAATGACTGAAAATCCCGACTTTATAAACTTTACTGAAGGCTGGCGCGGATCGCACAAAAATGCACTGCGGCCGCACCGAGAAAGGGAGGAAAATGACTCTCTGAAATTACCCAGTGCGGGCCGCATGAATTTGGTGCGCGACCGCGCTGGTCGGATGGACCCACGACCAACTCTCTGATTCTCCCAGCGCAGACCGCACTGATTTGGTGTGCGGCCGCGCTGGTTGACCTAAAATTTACTGGCCCTCTAAACCTAGCCACGCGGACCGCGCAGAAATGCACCGCGGCCGCGCGGCTTCCAGTGCGGACCGCGCGTAAATGACCGCGGCTGCGCTGGGGGCTTGCAACACCTGGATCTGCAACATCTGATACTTTTAAGTCTAAGACCCTCTCGGGACCTACTCAAAACTGAGGGCTCCAAACCAAACATACATGTAATCTCAAAAACACACTGTGGACTCATTCGTGCGATCAAATCACCCCAATAACATCATATTTCATCAATTCGGGTCTCAATACCCATGATTTTTTTCCAATTTCACAAAGCATCAACTTTATGATTTCTAGCTCAAAACACGTCAAATGACGCCCAAATTTAACCAAACTTTACAGCTATCGTTTAAACCATATATAAGATTTGTGCCGGGAGTCAGAACCAAAATACGAGCCCGATGGCACAGTCTTCTAAACAATTAACACTTTCCAATTCTTTAAATATTTTTCAGAAAACAATTTCACATAACAATTCATTTATCGGGCTTGGGACCTCGGAATTTGATTCCGGGCACACCCAAGTCTCATATTTTTCTACAGACCCTCCGGGACTGTCGAATCATGAGTTCGGGTCCGTTTTCCCAAAACGTTAACCAGAGTCAAGCTTAATCAGTTAAAATATCAAAATTTATTATCTTTCTCACAATTTCACATTTAAACTTTCCGGCTGCGCACCCGGATTGTGCACAGAAGTCGAGGCAACCCCCAAGTGAGGTTTTCACGGCCTCAGAAGTATAGAGTGAGTAGGAATACAGGTGATGACCCTTTGGGTCGTCAAAAAAATAGGTAGAGATAAAGAGTGTAATAGTGACATTAAAATATTATGTGAGACAAACATATTGGGCTGTGTGATTAGGATTATGTTTCAGAGTATGCTTGAAATTTTGGCTCACGATCTAGAATGATAGATAAGTGATGCATCTTCCTTCCTGCTACTTACATTTTCCTTGACTTAGACATATTTATTCAATTGAACCCACTCAAAAAAGGACCTCAAGCTCGGGGGTTGATGAAACAGAAAGTTTCAACATATTGGGGTTAGCAGGGAAAGAAAGAGCCCCTCTTTCATAACCGTACCGACGCGCCATTAACACCCGACATTCATAACCGTATCGACGCACCCTTAGCCTCTTATTATTAAGGCCATAAACCTTGCCTAGTTTAAGCTATCAAATTAGTGATGATCAAATGAAAGAAAAACTATTAGTAGGATATATTATGGATGGAGTATCGCTCAATAAAAAGATTTGTATGATTATTAAAACAGGAGAAGCATGGCTAGACCACGAAGACACTACTAGAAATCCGAAAAAAGCGACCGCAAAAAGCGAGCAAAGTTGGTTGCTTACAGGCCAAAAAGCGACCAAAAATTGACCAAACATGGCTGGTCGATATTTTGCTGGTCCCTTTACCTTAGGGACTAAAGTTGGTCGCTAATTAGCGACCAACTTTGGCCTCTAAAGTAAACGGATCAAATATTCCGGGTAAACAATATACCGACCAACTTTGATCGCTTTAATATTTTAATAATATAAATTTAGCGACTAAAGTTGGTCTCTATTCTTAAATTATATTTTTTATTTAATTATTATTAATAAAAATATAGCGATCAACTTTGGTCTGTAAATAAAATATTATATTTTAAAATCTGAAAAATAGAGACCAAAGTTGGTCGCTATTTTTTTAATTTTTTTAAACATAAGAGACCAACATTGGTCGCTAATTTCAAGAATTTAATTATTTTTTAAACATAAGCGACCAGAATTGGTCGCTATTTTCTAGAAAATATATTTTTTTAGTAGACTAGCGACCAAAGTTGGTCGCTTTTTGAGAAATCTGGGTTAGTTAGCGACCAACCTTGGTCGCTATTGCCCAGAAAATTAATTTTTTAAATAGAAAAGCGACCAAAGTTGGTCACTTTTTTGGGTATAATTTTGGCAGAAACTGTCTGTTTTGGCACCTACACTACCTGCCAGCATACCAAATCTCTATTACAAGTAATAACAACAATACCGACAACAAAACCAACAACAACACAACAACAACATTAAAACCAATAAAGTTCAATAGAACTAGCACATTAAGCTAACCAGACTAAGTTAACTGTTATTGCAAGCCCATTCAAAAACTGATTCTATTTGTCTAGCTCAAAGTGTATAAAAGTCAAGGATTGTTATTAAATCATTATCATCACCATCTGATGAACTTTCATCACCAAGACGGTATCCAGAAAGGTATACTTGTCGAGGACGGGAAGAACGATACTTGGAGGACGTGAGGAATGAGCGCGGGGAAGGCCTCTTGAAATGAGGTAAATAATGCATCAACTTGATAGTGACCATATTCCCGCTGGAAAGAATCTTGAAACGAGGCTTTTCGCAAAACAACTGTCAAAAGCTGCATCATCTTTATAATATAACATGCAACCATCAATTCTCATTGACGAAAGTCCTTACTTAGAAACTAATCTCTTTGTCTTATAGAAATCACCAGGTAATTTGATATCAGGGTCAACTAGTTCACTCATAAAGTCAATGAAAGAGTCCATGGCTGCTTGAAAAATATTCCAATCAGATTTGA
Source organism: Nicotiana glauca (assembly GCA_026770625.1). Lineage (NCBI taxonomy): Eukaryota > Viridiplantae > Streptophyta > Magnoliopsida > Solanales > Solanaceae > Nicotiana > Nicotiana glauca. The sequence continues at coordinate 5,250 of MU673916.1, read as the reverse complement.
TACTTAGTAATCTCACTGCAACAAACAACTCAGAGTGTGGACTTCCATTACATAGTGGACGACTAGCTTTCTCTAATTGTTCATAAAAAAGTGTTGCGTCATCATTAGGAGTTTGTTCAACATTTTCATTGGGCTCACCCCTAAAGTGCATCCCAAAAGCATCTGCAACCATATCATGAATTCTAGAATCACGATTTGTATTCTACATCGACCTACTACTTTCACCCACAACCATGTTATGAAATATCCCATGGCTACCATCGATCTCTCCATGATTAGTCCACACAAAGTAATTTTCTATAAACTCCTTCCTATAAAGATGATGCTTAACTTCCACCGGTTTTTGTCACGACCCCAACCCGGTCATGATGGAGCCCAGCACACTACTAGGCAAGCCCGACCATTCATAGCAATTTCCCCCAATTAACCACGCAAATAAAAGCAATACTTTTCCAAGTAAAAGTTCGAAATACTGATATAATACGAAAATCTGACAAAAATACACCGAAACAGCATACCAACTTGTAATGACCCCAACCCGGTCATGATGGCGCCCAGCACACTACTAGGCAAGCCCGACCATTCATAGCAATTTCCCCCAATTAATCACGCAAATAAAAGCAATACTTTTCCAAGTAAAAGTTCTAAATACTGATATGATACAAAAATCTGACAAAAATACACCGAAACAGCCTAACTAGGACCGGTGTCACGACCACGAGCCTCTAAAGACAGTATATCATCCTACTACAAGTCTGTCTAATACTAAAAATACGGAAAAAAAGGAAAAGATAGAAGGGAGAATCCTCGGCTGCGAACGCCGTGCAGCTACCTCGAATACTCCCGGGAGGAAAATCCAAATTGACTAGACTCACTCCGCCTGATGAAAAGAACCTGGATCTGCACACATGGAGGTCCGGTGTAGAAATAGGCTTGAATTGGCGAAGTTGGAATTTTGGCGAAATCCGGTTGATAGGTGAGATTTTGATCCGGGAGTCAGAATGGAATTCCGAGAGTTGCAGTAGCTTCGTTAGGTGATTTTGGATAT
>MU673915.1:19993-32541 GCA_026770625.1 Nicotiana glauca | reverse complement strand
CAATTTGACAAACCTTCTGATACACTCTGCGGTAGGAATGCGGTCCGCATAGCTGATCTGCGACCGCATTCTTGATCGCAAAAATGACAATTTTCTGGAAAAATTTATTCTTTTGATTTTTAAATCTTAGATCTACACATTCCTAACACAATATTCGGACCTTGACACTATGAGCTACTAGGTTTTAAGCACAAAATTTTACGGGGCCTTACACCATTGCGCATGGGTAGGAGGTTGGGGGTATGTTTGGGCATGGTGGACAGAGAAATGGGGGATAGAAGGCGGGTAGTAGTGTTGCGGTGGGCCATATGGGGTATATGGGTAGGTTTGGGGATGTGGCCGTGGTTGGCGATAATATGGTGATGGACCCCTGGACCAAGCTCTGGATTCCACTACTGTAACATCTTCTTTCTTTTTCTTTCCCAATACACCTCCAGTGCCGCTCTGGATAGCCTAGGTAGTTGCCTTGATTGCCGAATAGCTCATAATCTTGTTGGACTTGAGACCCTCTTCCACTATACTTCCCATTTTCACGACCTCGTTGAATGTTTTTCCCACTGCTGACACTAGGTGAGCATAGTAAGTAGGCTCCAAAGCCTACAGGAAGTAATCAACCATCTCGCTTTCCTTCATTGGAGGATCAACTCTTGCCGCCTGTTCTCTCCACCGAAAAACACACTCTCTGAATCTTTCCTCGGGCTTCTTCTCAATTTTGGTCAGTGATAAATGGTCCGGGACAATTTCGAGATTATATTGAAAGTGTCCTGCAAATGCTTGGGCCAAATCATCCCAAGTGTACCATCGAGCATGATCTTGCCGCGTGTACCATTCCAAGGCCGCACCACTAAGACTTTGACTAAAGTAAGCCATTAATAACTCATCCCTTCCCCCAGCTCCTCTTATCTTACTGCAAATTCCCCTCAGATGGGCTACCGGATCACCATGTCCATCATACAAATCAAACTTGGGTAACTTGAATCCCGAAGGTAACTAAACGTCGAGAAAAAAGCACAGGTCCTTGTAGGCCACACTCACCTGTCCTCCTAGACCCTGCATATTACTGAATGATTGCTCTAAGCTTTTCACCTTTCGTATTATCTCATCCTACTCAGGGTTTTTGGGAGGCTTCTCTTCTTCAGCTGAGATATCAAAACGGGGAGTGTAAGAGTATGGTTCTGGTGGTTTGAAGGTGGGTTCAGGTGGGTAATAGTGGTTTTCCTGGGTTTGGAACAGGGGTTCACTAGAAGATCTGTGTAATGCGGCGGTAGAGAGCCACAAACACAGGAGTAGTTGGTGGTGGAGGGCATGGGATTTATTTGGGTGGTGGAGGTGGTGGTGTTTGGGAAGTAGTTGCATAGTATTGTTGATAGGTAGGGTAGGCCGGAGAGGAGTTCACTGTGGGAGGATCTTGTGGCTGAGATAATGGTGGGATGTAGGCAGGGTTAGCAGGATAGGCTGGTAGTGGGTGTCCCTTTGCCCAGGCCTGGTACATCTCGTCCATTTGCTGCTTCAGTTTATACATCTCCTCTTTCATGGCGTTGACATCCACTGCTTCTTCTTCCCTAGAGGGGTCGACAACGCTTGCTTCTAGCTCTTGGTTGACCATTTTTGATCTATCCTTAGAGCGGCTGTTGTATGGATAGGTTGCCAGAATGCCAGTCAAATTAACCACTTGCCTGGACTCATCATCAACAACAACGTTGTTAGCGGTTAGAGCATTAACAAATATATAACCGCACGTTTGGGCATGAATGCACCTAAGCAGTTAACGATTTTTATTATGCATATGCTCGACTGCTTGTATCATCCCGGCTTTCTTTTCTTTATTTGCTAAGCCTTTTACCCTCTCGCTCTTCCCTCTTATTTTGTTTCTTGCTTTCCCTCTTTTTTGTTTTTGGGATTTTTCAAATTTTCATTAATAAAACTCCAATTATTAGGTTATTCGTTTTCTTGAAAAGGATACTATAAAACAGACTCGATGATCAAAACTAGATCGAGAGCACATCAAAGCTTCACATCCTGGGGCCCACGGGGCATCACTCGACATCGCCCGGGCCTGCGCAAGACTGAGAAGGTTTCAATGTAAACTGTGATTATTTAAAGAAAACTGGCTATGCAATGACTTCTTTTGAGTTAAAGAGAAAAAATGGCTATTTTTCAAAAAATTTATTTAAGAAAACAAAGACGTGGTTTTGCAAATACGGCCTTTCAGCACTTCCAAAAGGAAGATTTTAAGGTTGTGCCCGCAAACCATTTAAAAACGACTCAGGGTGGCTGTTCTTGCCAAAACAGCCTTCCAGCGCCCTTTTGGGGACATTCGGCTTATTTTAACAAGAATAGTGTCCCCCGACTTATTTTGACAAAAGTTTACAATTTTGGCATTATTTGGCTATTTTTGAAAATGGGTGGTTGGACCCGATAAGGGTTGCCTACGTATCTCACACCCCATGAGAATTAAACCAGCGTAGTTCGGGCAGATTTCCCAAAGTCAACAACAATTTTCTATCTATTTTTCAAATATTTTCTTTTTTCCATTTTTCAAAAATCCGGCAGCATTTCGGTACTATTTGGGCATTGGTTTTTTTTAAACAAATAATTACCTCACTTAGTCCTAACACTGCTATTTTTCACAATGTTTCACTCATTGTACACAAGCCGGTCCACATGCAAAGCTGAGAAAATGAATGCGCAAGTAGCACGTAAGATGCATCAGGATGGTCAATTCATTTCAGGTCACCTGTCCTAGACGGACCCAACCCCTGTGTTGAGTCCCCTAAGTCAAATGCATATAATGCAAACAAGCGTCCTACTAGGGATCCGGCATGACTTTATTGTTCTTCTAGGTTTAAATCCTAGGTTTATTGGTCTAGACCTGGCTTACCTGAGCGGACAACTTGGGCCGAGAGGGAGGCAGCGTACCGGGGATACAGAAGCTCCGCCAGCTTAGCAACTTATCCAAACCTCGTTCTAAACTGGGAAAGAATCTAAACAGAAGAGAAGCTACACGAAGTGCACCCTTCTCCATGATGTAGAAGACTCAGAAAGAGAGAGGGATTCGCGACAGTTTATATACAATTCAACAAATATCAAAGCGGTAAAACATTGAGCACATATAGCATGGAAAATGTAGAAGAATTAGATAAAGCCAAATATAACAATTTAACTGAGCTCGAATTCTTGAACCCTGAATCGAAATTCTAGGTTCTTGTCCCTAGCAGAGTCGCCAGAGCTGTCACACCTCTTTTTTCACTACTACACCCCGTGAAGGGTATAATGAAAGGAGTTTTTCCAATTAAAGGACAATCGAAATGGGATTCATTTATTAAGAGATTCAGAGTCTCCACTTGGGAGATTTATGGTGTCCCAAGTCACCGGTTTGAATCCCGAATCGAGGAAAGGGTTTGACTCTGTATTACAGTCGCGAACCAGAAATCCGAGCAAGGAATTCTGTTAACCCGGGAGAAGGGGTTAGGCACTCCCGAGTTCCGTGGTTCTAGCACGGTCGCTCAACTGCTATATTTGGCTAAAATTTGATTTTAATACATGTTAAACCTATAGTGCAATTTTAGAATTATTTACTGCTTTTAGTCAATTATTAAGAAAGTGAACGTTGTTTAAAAACGTATTTTCGGATCACGTCACATAAAATGCACCCGGATCCTCAACACATGTTTATTTAACGTTTTGGGATTTGGATTTGGGTTGCATAAACTGCACACCCGTATTTGAGAAGGTAAAATTATTAGAACGCGTCTAAAGTGGCTAACGTGTTGTTATCTTTGCGGGGGGCCGTGAAATCACTAAACGGCATGCCTCAAATTCTAAGTACTTTAATAGAAGCATTTAATGAGGGCCCCGCAATTTATATTTTTTGTTCGGCGAGGATCATCTCATTTTTTATTTAAAGGCCAATCTAAAGCAAGCTACGATTTTCTATTTATCTGTCTCTAAAGGGCCCTAATTAATATACATTACTAATTTCTATTGAAAGTAGTCAAGGAAAATGGGCCTCAAGTTCAAGTCCACATTTAAGTAAAAGGTAACACCTCTTAGCTCAAGTGTGCTACTTAACTCAAGGGTCCAAAGACCTATGTTGTCAAAATCAGTCCTCATCCAGGCCTTTGACTCTTGAAATTGGACCAATATAAACTAGACACAATTAGTTGCTTTGTTGAGCTGTTGCCAGCTCTGGGCTCCAACACAAGCCCCATTAACGAGCTGGGAAAACTGGAATTGGGCCACCATGTGCGTGATTTGGGCCCAAACGTGTGCAGTAGCAAGGAAAGGGAAACTGCAGCCCAATTCGATCAAATAACTATCAGATTAGCTCTTTTATTGCATTATTAAGTTCCTACACACATTTGTAGCAGTATCTACTGAAGTTTTCATACTGAATTATTACTTGGATTCACAATGAAAGCGTGAAACAATCCTCAACTACTGTAAGTGAGATTCAAAGTGTGACAAGTAGTACTGTACTTATAACAATCCAATACAAATAACTATAATGACTAACCAATTTCTAATGTAATCCAATTATACAGTATGTTTGGCAATTTAATGACTAACCAGTAGATAATGTAGTGTAGTAGCTATTCAGTCCAGATATGGAATCCAATTATACAGTACTGTTATTCAAAAGCAACAAGAGTCCTAATTTTTCAAATGCTAGCAACTGCTACTATACGACCTAATATGAAGACTGATGTGCACATAAGCGAGCTTATCATGAAATTAACATGAGCAAACGGTCATATGAAAAATATACATGAACAAATAGAAATCTAAACAATTCGAATGCTTAAATCAGCCTTCTATTTCAATTCAGAACTTCAGTTACAAATTTCCTTAGCTTTTGGCCATTGGAGGTTAAGTAAGTACCTGGAATTAAGCAAAACCAGAGAAGAAATTAGAGTCAGTGATTTCACAGCGGCAACATCAACAAGAACCAGCCATATTTCAACCCAAAATTAATCTCCGGTGAACTCAATGAATGTTTAACAACAAATCAAGCAGAAAATTGACCAAAATAAATGAATGACACCAAATGAACTTGAAAATGCACCCAGCACATTTCTGAAACCTCCACAACCAGAAATCAAACTAGAAGATGCAAACCAACAACTAGAGTTCGAAATTGACCTAAGGGAAACTAATGCAACAGTAATTTTTTGATTTTCTATTGCTTTTATTTTTGTATTTTGAAAGAACTAAGATCTAAAGAGTTTGAATTTGAAATTCAAATTTCAGATTCTTATGAAACTTGAACAATATTTTTGGGAGGAAATTTTTTGGCTTCCAAACTTGTGAATGAAGCGAAGAAAACTGCCTTTTATAGGCATCAATGAGGGCAAGCGTCAGATTTCCTATTTATCTTTTTAGTCCCTCTTTTAAATTTTAGTTTTACCCACATAGTCCCTTAGTTATTGACTTGTTACTCAAGTCACAACAATATGACTTTGAAATATCAATTACCACCCCTTCTAGGTGCTTCTAGCAGCTTCTACATTCAGTTACTATCAGATTCCTCCAGTGAATTACCCTTACTGCCCTTACCTTAGTCCTGAAATTACCAAATTGATCTAACCATACTCCCACCCCTTTCTAATTTCTAATTAAAACTATGAACTACAGCCCAATTTGTCTAATTATAACAGGCTAATTGAATCTGAGCACTCAACTAAAGCAATATTAACAAAAACTACTAATTAATCTAACTAAACTAATCCGAACTCACTAAAACCAGTTAATATCGATCAAAAAGAAGTACTAAAACCACTACTAACTTCTGGATTACCACTACTATTATCTATTAACGATATCAAAACAGAATCAATTATAAAAAGACTCCAACACTGATAAACAAATGATAGAACCAGGCATAGGTAGAAATTATAATCATATTATTAAACTAATCAAACTACAGCTCAAATGACATTCAAACAATTCCAGTTTTAAACTCAAATCAACTTTGAACCACTAGACCCCTAATTGAAAACTAATACCACAAGTCATCACTTAAAAAGAAAAAATCAAAAACGAACAAACTTAAACTAGAACATGCTATTAGTAGGAACCAAAAACAATTAAACACCTAAAAACTAAGAGAAACAGGCAAATAATAATCAGGCACAGCTTAATGAACATGAAGGCAACACAGAATCAAGAGAAACAGATTAGATGAGACAGAAGAAGATTGGACTCAACTGGTTTGAACCCGATGTGAAGTGAGATAAATGAAAAAAATTAAGAAGACTCATCAGTCATTTTTCAGATTTTTAAGATTCAGACGATTCCAATGAAATTCGAGGGCCAATGACGGTGGATTCATCACGAGGGAAGCAAGGAGGCCATGTGGTATCAATTTGGTGTAGTTTGGAGAAGCTAGGGTTTTGGCCGGAACTTCAAATTGATATTCGAGAAATTTCGGCTATATTCGAGAAAAATGGGGCTGGATATGGGGAAAGGAAGAGGAGAGGAACATAGGGTGTTGATTTGGGCGGGATTGGGTCACCTAGGGTTTTGGCCGGAGAATTTTGATTCAAGATTCGAACCGTTCGGCTGGGATTTGAGTGAAATTATGGCCAGATATGGAAAGAGGATATGGAGAGGCATATGTGGTGTAATTTTCAAGTGATTTGGACGCCGGCCGCCGCCGTAGGCGATTTCCGGCCGGCGGCTTGAGGCGGAGACGGGGTCCCTAGTGTTGGTGTGTTATGGAGAATGAGAGGCAAAAGGGGGGGGTAGGCGTTTGGACCATATTATATCAAATTTGTCAATCCCTGACCGTTAGATCAAACAACCTAGACGGTCAGGATTGATTGTCGCTAAAACGACGTCATTTGGTGCGGGTAAAATTGGACCGGGCGTGGAAAGGGTTTTGGGCCAGACTGAAGGGTATTTTGCCTTGGGCCGTCTATTTAATTAGAAATTTGGCCCAAATTAGACAACACTTAATTCTTTTATGCTTCTTATTTCCTTTTCTTCCTTTTTTTATTTATTTTATTTGTTTTTCTCCCTTTTTTTTTTGGTTTTTGTTAAATGTAACACTAAAAATAAAAGACCCAATAACTCTAAAATTATACTGCTTAAGCTCCAAACAAACTGATTCCCAATATAAAACTAAGACAATTAAAAATATAAGTGCAAAAAGAACCCTTTTGTTATTTCTTTATTTGGTTGTAAAATTAATTACTAATTAATATAAAAATGTAAAATTAACCCCTACATGCAAATGCCAAGTATTTTGTATTCTTCATGAATTAAGCAATAATGAACGTGCACAAACAAATGCAAATTAACAAGAAATGCCACAAAAATCCATAAAATTACAAACAATGAAAAGAAGTTATTTTGTTTTGAATTTATAGGAGTAATTCATATAGAAAAAAAAATCACTGCTCACATATGCGTGGTCAGAATTAAGTTTCAGGAAGTTCAGAGTTGATTTGGGAAGAGAATTCTCATTTCGGAAGCTTAAAGTTGAAAGAATTAACTAGGATTGGAATTTTAAGTAAACGACCTCGAAATCGGGATCTGAAGGTTTTAGCAGGTTCGTATGATGATTTCGGACTCGGGCGTATACCTGGATCGGGTTTTGAGTGACCTGAGAGTGTTTTGGCGCCTGTTGTGGAAAGTAGCATTTTGAAAGAAATTTCATAAGTTTTGGTTGAAGTGCATTTTAGTGATACCGATGTCCATTTGGGATTTCGAGTCTGATATACGGAGTTGTTATCCTCATCTTTTTTTTCCCGACTCAGATACTTCTTTCTTTTTGTACGTTCGAGGACGAACGGCTGTTTTAGTGGTGGAGAATGTGACGACTCAAAGGGGTCATCACTTGTTTTCTTACCCTTTTTGTACTTTCGAGGCCTTGAAAACCTCATCTAGGGTTGTCTTAATTTGCGTGCGCAGTCCGGGCGCACAGCCGAAAAGCTTAAATATGAATTTTGTGAGAAAAATGCTAAATTTTGATATTAAATTGAATAAATTTGACTTCGGTCAATATTTTGGGTAAACGGACCCGGACCCGTGATTTGACGGTCTCAGAGGGTCCGTAGGAAAATATGGGACTCAGGCATATGACCGGAATCAAATTTTGAGGTCCCAAGTCTAAGAAATTTTTGTGTGAAATTGTTTCTGGAAAATAATTAAGGAAATTGGAAATGAAATTTGATTAGAAAACTATGATATCGAGCCTTTATTTTGGTTTCGGCCCCCGGTACAACTCTTATATATGATTTAAGCACGTTCGTGAAGTTTGGTTGAAAATGGATGTCGTTTGACATGTTTCAGACTTAAAATAAAAATTTGATGTTTTATGAAAATTTGGAAGAAATCGTGAGTTTTTAGGCTTGATTCGATGTATGTGATTTTATTTTTGTGATTTGATCGCACGGATAAGTCCGTAGGATATTTTTGAGGTTGTGTGCACATTTGGTTTGGAGCCCCGAGGACTCGGATGAATTGCGGATAGGCCACGGATTGCATTTTGAACTTAATAAAAATCTGGTATGTTTTCTTCTGTGGTCTTCGCATTTGCAAAGATGTTCCTCGCAATTGCGAGCTCGCAATTGCGAAGCCTGGGACCTTGGCCTGTAATCGCAAATACGATCCCATTACTTGCAAATGTGAATTCAGGGGTGTCGCAAATGCGGTATTTTCATCGCAATTGCGAGAACTGGGAAAAAGGGAAGGGTTTGCAAATGCGAACCCAGCTTTGCAATTCCCACAAATGGTCGGGGTTCGCAATTGCGAACCCAGTTCACAATTCCCATATCTGAGGCCCAGCAAATTTCATACTTAGTCGAATTTTCACCATTTTCACCATTCTTTCAAGACCCAAACCCCATAGGCAATTTTTCAAGGACAAAACTTCTTCCAAATCATTTGTAAGTCAATTTTTACTTAATTCTTTCAATCATTTACATCATTTAACATGTTTTTCATTTAAAATCAATGATTTTCATGGGTAAAATTGGGGGTTTTGGATAGAACCAAGGTTTTTCTAAAATTTGGAGATTTGGACCTCAATTTGAGGTCCGATTTTAAAACAAATCATATATTTGGGTTTGTGGGGGAATGGGTAACCGGGTTTTGGTTCGAACCTCGGGTTTTGACCACGTTGGTCTGAGGGGCATTTTAGTTATATTACCTAAATACGCATCCTACCTTTAAATTAAATAGTAGAATCAGTTGCTTGAGATGTTATTTACGATATGTAATCGAAATGAATAGATTTAGGCCATTTAGAGTCGGATACTCATGGCAAAAGTGTGGTTTCGGGTTGATTTTGGAGCCGGTTTGAGGTAAGTGGCTTGTCTAATCTTGTGTGGTGGATCTTTTCCCCTTAGGACATGATAATTGATATTTGTATGCCTCGTACATGAGGTGACGAGTGCGTAATTGAGCTAATTGTTGAAAAATTCATTTTTACTTGAAGTATTTCAATTGAGTTTTCTTGCTTATCTGTTTATCCTAATTGTAAGCTCTTCCTGTGTTAGCTTAGAGAAGCATGTTTAGTTGACTTACTTGCCTATTAGCTTAAACTATCTTGTTTGTACTCCGTGAAGCATGTTAGGCTATAATTTACTATTACTTGTTCCGAGTTTAGTATTTTTTTCTTGTTTGTTTGAGCTGATATTGTATGTTTTAAATTTGGGACTATGGGATGGCATCCTGGGAGATCCCCTGCACGTGATATGTCCTGGACCGAGAGTGCGTGATACAAAGAGATCCCTGGCACATGTATATATATATATAACTATTGAGGATACCAAGATATCCTCGGGATACCAAGAGATCCCCGAATTGCTATTGAGGATATCAAGAGATCCTCGAGATACCAAAAGATCCCCAAATTGCTATTGAGGATACCAAGAGATCCCCGAATTGCTATTGAGGATACCAAGAGATCCCTCATGTATACGGTGAGGATACTAAGAGATCCTCGGGATACTAAGAGATCCCTGGTTATCATTCCTGTTGTGAGAAGCACTTCCTTGTATTATCTTGTTTCTGCCTTTTAGTAATGCATTCCTTATTTATCCTGTTTAGATTCTCGCGGTAGACTTTATTTATACTGCTTTTCCTTATCCTATCATTTATTTTGTTTTATCTCAGTAGGGCCCTGACCTTCCTCGTCACTACCCAACCGAGGTTAAGTTTAGCACTTACTGTGTACCGCTGTTGTGTACTCATGCCCTTTCTGCGCATGTTTTTCATGTGCAGATCCAGGTACTTCATCTCAGGCGCACTATCCTTGAGGTAGGGAGAGTTACGAAGACTTCGAGGTACATCTGCAGCATCCTCAAATCGAAGAGTCTCCTTCTTTACTCTATTTGTAGTATTTAGCCTTCTTTTCCTACTTTTGCTTTAGACATTCTGGAGTTAGAGCCGTGTATTACTTTCTGTTAGCTTGTGTTCCCGTGAGTTTCCGGGTTTTGGGGTGATATTGTATACTTCCGCATTATTGAGTGGTATATACCGTATGGCATTTTTATACAGTTTTCTTTTAGTTGTTCAGTTTTAAATAAATTATTCCGCAAGTTATGTTGTTTTCCACATTGTTAGTCTTACCTAGTTATAGGGACTAGGTGCCATCACGACATGTTCACGGAGGGCAAACTGGGATCGTGACACATGGCAATAACTCATATTCTGTAAGCCCATCAAATTTCCCTGTCCAACTATCCCTTCATCACTGTCTCAAGGTTCTACATTTCTAGAGCCTTTGCTAGTATGGGCTATGTGAATCTCAAGGGCTCCTAGTTAGGAAAGGCGAGAGTGAAGCAAAGTAGGCCCCTGTAGAACCCAAACCCTCACCCACTGTTCCTCCACTTAATCTTGACAGGTTTGAGCTTAGTGAAAAGCTTTGTGAAATTAACTCCCAACTTTCTGAAATCAAGAACCTTCTCACCACCACTCAGTCTACTGTTAGTGACATTTATACTATTTTCAAGGAAACAGGGTCTAACTTGTCCAAAATTAGAGTTGTTGTTCTCAGAGTGAGGGAGAATACTGTCAAAACTTTCAGGGAGATTCGTGATAGGCTGGATGGTGTGAGTGTCTCTGCGAATGCAAGCTTCTAACAGTTAAAGGAGGCCATCTGCAACACCCTTACCTATTTCCTGCGCCGTTAGTGTGGTTGTTTTTAAGACAATTTATTTTGCTGATTTTAGACAATTTGATGTGCTGCTTTTGTGGGCTATGTTTTAAGCCCTTAGATAATTTTTTTGCTATGCTTGTGGGTTGTTTTAATAGCCATTGGATAATATTTTTACCTCCTCTATTTTAATGTTATCTTTTTAGCTCTCGTATTATTCCCTCTTTGCTGATGACAAAAGGGGGGAGAAAAATATGTATTGTACAGGTAGCATATATATTGTACATGTACAATGAAGAAGTAGAAGTCGACTGAAAAAATCTGTATTGTACAGATAGCATATATATTGTACAGGTACAGTGAAGAAGTAGAAGTCGACTGGTCTGTTACCTAATCAAGTTGACTGCCTACATTGAGAGGGAGTATCATGGACTAGTCAAGTCGACTACATACATTGAGGGGGAGTAAAACACAGGGAAGTCGACTGGTGTTTACTTCTTTATATTACTATATTATTTTGCCATCATCAAAAAGGGAGAGATTGCTAGATTATGTTTTAATGATGTAAATAATATACATGTGCAGGAAATCAATTACAAGAAGTAAAGAAGAGTCCTTAAGACTGATGGAGTAAATTATGATGAATAAGGGAAGAAATCAATTAGCAAAGATTACTATATAATCAGCCAATCTAGACAACTAAGGAAATGACTCGCAAATCTGGACGGAATCCAATCAACAAATCAATCAGCAAAGATTAATGACTAGCTGAGTTGAAGAGAATCAATCAAGCCTTAAGTTGAGGAACTAATTAAGGATAGCATCACGGAAGATCGAAAGATATGAGAAGATTGGTACGCGACTAAGTTTGGAAGATCCAACAATCAAGGAGCAGTCTTTACTCGTATCTCTGCCGAAGGAAGGAAATCAAGGAGACACAATGGCTCACTACCTTATTCTTGAAAAGAATCAATTCTTTCCAAGGATCAAATCTCTTGGGTTGTCAAGCCTCTCCGTCCATCAAAGTATTTATATCCCGTCTTAAACCATAGTCTGACATACTTTGATCAAACCAAAATCACTCTCTTTATTCTACTGCAAACAAGCATTGTAGTTCACTAAGATCTGATGTGTAAAAAGTCAGGAAAAGAAAGAGAGCATAACACCGGTGAGGCATTGTATCAAAAATGAGTGCTATTGTGTGCAAATTCACTGCAACTGTACTCGGAGAAACACATTTACTAAAGAGAACTCCATTGCAACCCAAGAGGACTGGACTAATTCACATTGAATTCGAACCAGTATAAAATCTTGGTGTCTTTAATTCCTGCAATTACATTCTGCAATTTACTTCCTTTTACTATATCTGCTGAATTATCATATCTAGTCGACTACTCAATTAATAAGTCAACTAATAAGCAATTAAGTTCAAATATTTACAATT
>MU673911.1:114261-133773 GCA_026770625.1 Nicotiana glauca | reverse complement strand
ATTATTAATAATGGACTACGGTGGATTACATCACTATTACGAATAGTAGGGATAACACTTAGGGATCGTTTAGTATTAGGTACTAGAAAAAATAATGCAAGCATTAGCTCTATGCATTACTAACACCTTGTTTAGTACATTTTTTCAACTTGTGTATAACTAATAGTTGTATATTAGTTATACATTATACTTGGCATTATCCTATGTATAAGTAATGCATAGAAAACCATGGTATTAGTAATACCAAGCCTATTAATGCGTGCATTAGTATTGTCAAAGACAAAAATATCCTCGATGTCCCTTAAATTAAATCTAGATAATATGGAGGACATTTTTGTAAACAACTATATTCTTTAAAATTATGCAATGCATTATAATTTTAATACACTACACCAAACAGTATATAAGAAATACTATCTGCATAACTAATGCTTGCATTACTAACACATGCATTATCAATCCATGCATTACTAACACACCTTATTCCACACTGTTTTTATACACCCTACCAAACGACCCCTTAGGTCTCCAAATATTGCTAGTTTGTTACATATAGAGCTAGTTTGATAAAAATAATAGGTTTTACATTGAATTAGTTTGATCAACATAATAGGTTTTACATTACAAGATCTGAAAAAGGAAGAAATGTGTAAATTAAAAATTTTAGTAGCTGCCTTATCGTACTATTTTGCGACTTATCATTAAAATCTATATCCTTTTATCTAAAATAAACTAGGAATTATGTGTCTCAATGATAAGATATGGTGTTAACGACTATGCCAAAGCATGTTTGTTATTTAGGTTACTAGCTGATGTTAAAAATGTTAATAGCTACAGTATTTTTTAGAAACTATTTTATCAAAAATATTATCGTAAAGCTTCGTAGTTCTAGTGTCGATAAATCTATCTGGGAGATAGCTATTGCATGTAATTAAATCAAACTAGGAAAGTGCTTGACTATATCTATTATTATTGAGCTAAAGGAAGCAAACACGTTTATCAACATATATAATCTCTTTATCATAATAATGATCATATCTGCCTATAAAGGATGGCGTGAGAATCTAAATTTATTGCTAATGATCATATCACCCTTTATTTAGTTCGATAAATAGGACTGACATTATCGTGGTGCACTTGCGGGAAACTCCTTGCTGAGGGCCTGTGCACCTCCGAGATTAGTCGGGGCTCTTTGAGACATCCGGTGCAAATAAAAAAAAATGTAGGATTGACATTCATCATTTTCAGGAATTTACTTTTAATCCAAACAATTATAGTTCGGTATTGAATAAATTGGTAATGATCGGTCAAAACCCTCACTCGTCAAAGGTGATTGAATTAAAAGAGAAAACAAGAAATGAGCAAATTATATAGCTATGTTGATCTTGTGTGTAGAAACAAAATCAAAAGGAAATTGATAAAATCCCAAAAGAATGTGATTGCAATAGCATTTTATCTCATGAAAACAATACACATCCATGCAAAGATATATTGGAAATGGAAAAGGGCCAATATATCCTTAACCTATCGGATTTGTTTTATGATTTCCCTAGTTGAATTTATTTGTTCACTAAATTCCCCACCGTTTTCTTTCGACTTAAACCTAACAGTGTGGGTTTTAAGGAGCCAACAGGTTAAGGAAGGGCAATCGTAAAATGAATCTGATAGTATAGGAGTAATTTTTATCATTTTTTAATTTATTATTTATTCATTTTATTTATACTTCTAAACGTAATCGCAATTATATCCAACTTTTATGTTCTTCTCTAACTAAACAAACAATTTCTATCATGAGTTGGGACCCATGCTTGGCATGAGCTAGCTCTTAACTAGTATATATCTAGGACTGCAATGCCAACTCCGCATTGAAATGAAAGTCTGAACATTTGGAAGTAATTGTAGGAGAAAAATATAAAGTAGATGAGAAGTGGTATACCTCAACATTACACAATGTGCAGAACAAAGCTTCTTTATCTCCACTCTGCTACAGCAACTTGATGCATCCCTTGCAGGTGTTCCTCCATCACGAAACCCTCTCTTGCAGCAACAGATATATCACCTATCACAAACAGTTTAAGATGTCAACAGAAGATAAATCATGGTCATGAATTTATAAAATGATACCAATGTTCCATTTTTCACCCACTCCCTACCCAACGAGATACAGCAACAAAGTCTCATACATAACACTTGATAGTCTTTTTCCTTTTTTGTCTATTGTATAACTTGACTTATTTTTAGTTCATGAATAATAGTAAAATTTGATATTTCTTAGAACTTTGTTCAATTGTATTTCAAATATCTACAAGGTCAGGGTTTACTAGTTATCTTCTACTCATAAATACTTGTTCTTCAATTACAACCCAAAATTAAAATTGTCAAATGTATCTTTAGGTTGTTCTAGTTCGGCTGAAGATTTAACTTTTTCAAAGGAAGCTGAATAAGAGGATCATATTGCATCCAAAAGCTAACCAGGAAACTCTATTTCATTGTGCGACTCATAGGCCGTTGACTTGTCAGCTTCAATGAGAATCCCGGGATCTGTAGGACAGAGAGTGCGAACACATACAGAGCCTAAAAGCAAGAGTTAAAAGTGACAAAAAGTGACAAGAATGTAAAAGAGGAATAGAGTGTTTTCAAAACAATATAAGAAGAACGTCCATCCTTATTGCGCTTACCAAGAAGGAATAAACAACAATTGATATGTACCTGTAAAAATGCATAGAAGGCAACTGATAACAGGAAGAAAACAGTTGTAGCCATAGTCTGCACACAACAATTTGGAACAATGAGTACACAAGCTTCAAGTTGCACAAGAACAATAAATGATATTAGCTAAGTATAAAGGCCGATAAAATATGATGTAATTAATCATTAGTAAGGATTGCACCTTCCATAAGAACTTTAAGGTGAAACTTGGCATTCAGAGACTTGGGAAATGGGAAAAAGAGTACAGAAGAAAGAAATTCATGCTGATCAACACAACAAAAATCTGACTAAGTAATGTACTTTGTCAAATAGACGGCAAAAAACGATATTAGGTGAAACTAGTATTCAGATAAACACAGTTGCATTAGCCAACCCAGTGAACGTGATTCAGAGTTAAAACCTCTTTACACTATGTTGAAGAGTTTGTCCAACAAGGAACTTGATGAAGCAGATTTGCATTATTGCATTTAGACTAATAGAAAGGTTAACAGAAGTTCTAATCTTGTTAAAAAGTGAGGTAATCACCATAAACTCTGAAATTTGTCAAAGAAAAAAAAATAGCTCCAATAGTTAATCACCATAAACTCTGGAACTTGTCAAAGAAAAAAAAATAGCTCAAATAGTAAAGAAACCCGTCAAATAAATTTGCTACCACAAACTAAAACTCGACGCCTTTGATCCAAATTCACAACAGACCCAAAACCAACATAAAAATTCATATGAAACAAACTGAAATTAAATGTAAGTCAAGTCAGATTCCTCTTCCAAAGGGAAAGATTGTATTTTTTTGGAGATTGATAGACACTAGAAGATATCTTAGTAAATCAAAACTAAAAATTATGCAAATGCCAAATCTACAAAGAAAAAGTAACTGGGGCATCACTCAAAAATGAAATGTAAAGAGACTCAAAGTGCAGTTGACTAAAGAAACAATCAGCAAATGCCAACAAACCACTCTACCATCAAAACAAAATTCCCACTTTAAAGACCCAAAAGAGACCCAATAACACTAATTTATGACTCATGGACTCTATTTATTGTGGAGAAATTTGTGTAAATTAATTATGAAAAAAATCATTATAAAAATGGGAGAAGAACGTTTTAGACTCATGGGCTCTATTTATTCTGGAGTAAATCCTTCTAAACTCAATATAGTCCTGACGGCCCAAATTATTTTTTCATCAAACCCAAATTTTACTTTCAATCTCTGTTAGCAGACACAAATTAATCTCTCTTTATCATATTTTAATTTTTTTTCATCTCAAATAATACATGAAGCAACACTCGCTTTTAATAAAAAACAGGGCAGAACAAAGAAGTAAAAAATTAGAAAAGAAGAATAGAAAGAGGAGAGGAGTTTGAACAGTAGAAGAGAATCAGAAGAGGAAGGGAAGAGAAGAAGAGAAACTTAACTGAGAGAATACAAGAACTCAAGGCTTGCAACAGTTGAGAGAAGAAGAGAGTCGTCGCAACAGAGAAGCAGAAGTGTTTGGAAGAAATGCCGCAAGTGTATCCGCGAATTTTTTTTTAAAACCCTAAACAGCCGATGGATCTCGCTTTTTTCATCGCCTCTCTTCTTGCTTTTATTGCCTGAAGCATGCGCTTATTCACAGATGCTGCGCTTCAGGCAGAAAAGCCTAGACCCCTCACTTTAGGTTCTTTTTGTAGTCCCTTTCCTCACTTCTTTTATTGTCTTGCTCCCTAGTCCTTTTCACTCTTACTTTTTCGTCCCCCTCTCTTAGGGACTACCTTTAGCTAAATATACCTACCTATCTCTATGTATTAGGTAGATCCTCCCTCTTTATTGGAGAGATACTACAAAATGGTGAAAGAGTAAAGGGAACATTCTTTTGGATAAGGAAAAAAGGATGTGATCATGTGTGTGCAAGTGTATGTAGATTATGTGTGCAAGTGTATGAAATTTGGATAAAAGTGAAGAACGATACTAATGAAAACTAGAAGACAAAATTAAATAAATAAAATATACCACGCTAATATTTTGGACTAGACAAAATCTAAGAAACTGCTAAGGAAAACTACAAAATGCTAACTTGTCAAATTAGAAGAAAATATATTATTTTTGACCATTTTTCTTCTTTGTTTAGCAATTTAGAACAAAACTTATATTCTAAAAATATGACATTTTTTGTCTTTTTCTAAATTTTCTTAGGTAAAACTTACATAAAGGTAAAACAAAAGCTAAAAATATCAAAATTGAACTTTAAAAATATCCATATACTAAAATATAGTAAAATATTTAAGTACTGTAAAAAATTAGATATTTACACTTTGTTTTCATTTGAAATTCAAATAAGTATAATCCTTCTATATTTTTACACCATTTTTTGTTATGTGCATAGTTATAGTATTAATCATCATGCTATATTATAAGGGTGAAACCCAACGTTGAGAATTGAATTACCAAAATACCCACCAAAGTTGAATGACCATTTTACCTAAATTCTACTCCTATGACAATTGTACAAAAACATTCGTCCGGAATACAACGGACGGAAAGTAAATACAGTACAAAGGAAGGGACTACTCTAGTTGCGGCCGTCTCGAATGATGCAACTCACCTAGTGCCAGCATCATCCATGCTGCTATGCCCGCTAGGCTGCTAGAGGTGTATATATACCTGTACAACTAAAATACACAGAAGTGTAGTATGAGTACGTAATCAACGTGTACTCAGTGAGTGTCCCGCCTAATCCCGAAGGGATAGAGACGAGATGGTCAACTTTGACACACTCTAATGGTCCAACTGTTATTTATTCTCAATATACATATCAATAGTGGATTTATTATCTAACATGATTTTTATCCAAATAGCGGAAACAAGTAAACACGTAATTCCTTCATAGGAAATTTTCAAGGTTTCTTTTCATTATTAACAATATGATCTCGAGCCATAGTGAGGCATGTAACAGCTTAAATAAATCCAAGCAACAATATAAGCATGTGCAAATCATACCAAAGTGACTGCCCGATCCAACAGAAATAAATGTGCACTTGCCGAGGGTCGACGGCGTGCCTATAGATGCATCTATTAATCTACCGAGACATTCGGCCCGTTCTAAAATAAACACACACAAACAGACCATCAGTCAAGAATTCAACGTGGAGAAATTATCCAAGAAAGGCCAATTCTCTTTAAATCATTTGAGAAAACGAAACTTAAGTCTCTTTAGAAATCTATTTATTAATTAATGTGATATATTAACAAGCGATGCGACACGGTACACATAAGATACATGCTCAGATAGCCAATTAGAATTTTATCGAGGAATAATTATCCAAATAAGCCAATTCTCTGTTTAACAAGTTCAGAAAATGATGTTTAATCTCTTTTTAATTTCGTTTACTAATCAAATGTGATTTCAACAATCCAAGTCATCGATGTGTTCTTAATTAATTCAAATATAACATGCTGATGGGTCCCAACTACCCGGACAATAGCATAATAGTAGCTACGCACGGACTCTCGTCACCCCGTGCGTATGTAGCCCCCACAAATAGGAGCACATAACTAATTTAACTCACCTATGGGGTAAATTCCCCCTCACAAGATTATAAAGGAGACTCACCTCGCTGCGAAGACTCGCAACCGGCATTCTACATCCTTATGAAGGCTTGAACCAACGCACAATGAACTAAAACTAGCCAACGATCACACAAATCCATTAATATACGCTCAACTATACTCCGCAACCCAATTTATAACAATTCCTAACTCCGAACGAAAGGTTGACCAAAATGCCCTCGGGTCCACGTGCCCGGAATCTGAAATTTTTTAAAGGTAAAGATTACCCATAACCTTAGGAACTCAAATATATAATTTCCTCCTAGTTCCATACTCAAAATCGGGGCTAAAATCCAAGAACACAATATTTCTAGGTCTTCCTCTAACCTTCCATTTTCTACCAATTTTCAAACAAAAATCCATACATAATCAATGTATTTAACTCATAATAGGTAGGGATAACATACCTTAATCCTTGATGACAAAAATCCCTTCTTGAAGTTCCCCAAAATCGCCCAAAGCCAAGAAAATATGAGAGAAATGAGCCAAATCACGACTTAAAATAATGATTCTGCCCCAGTCATTTTCGCTTCTGCGAAACTACTACCGCTTAAGCGGTTCCGCTTTTACAGTTCACAACCGCTTTTGTGGTCCTAGACATGGCCCTAGTTTCCGCTTCTGCGCTCCCATCTTCCGCTTTCGCGGTCCCGCTTCTGAGGACCGTTTGAGAGAAATGAGCCAAATCATGACTTAAAATAATGATTCTGCCCCAGTCATTTTCGCTTCTGCGGAACTACTACCGCTTAAGCGGTTCTGCTTTTACGGTTCACAACCGCTTTTGTGGTCCTAGACTTGGCCCCAGTTTCCGCTTCTGCGCTCCCATCTTCCGCTTTCGCGGTCCCGCTTCTGCGGACCGTTTGAGAGAAATGAGCCAAATCACGACTTAAAATAATGCTTCTGCCCCAGTCATTTTCGCTTCTGCGGAACTACTACCGCTTAAGCGGTTCCGCTTTTGCGGGCCACAACCGTTTTTGCGGTCCTAGGCTTTGCCCCAGTTTCCTCTTCTGCGCTCCCATATTTTGCTTCCACGGTCCCGCTTCTGCGGACCGTTTGCCGCTCATGCGGCTCCAAACGACCCAGGCTTTCCGCTTCTGCGGTCAGCCCCACCGCTTCTGAGGTACTTCCTACCCCCGCCCTCCTCCGCTTTTGCGGCTTCTTCTTCGTTTCTGTGGGGCCACTTCTGCGGTCCTATTTCTGCAGAAGTGGAAATACCAGATACCAGCAAACTCAGCTCTTCCAAAAATTAAATTTTTGATCCGTTAACCACCCGGAATCCACCCGAGGCCCCCGGGACCCCAACCAACCATACCAACCAATTCCAAAACACATTACGGACCTGCTCAAGGCCTCAAATCATATCAAACAACACTAAAATTACGAATTACACCTTAATTCAAGCTTTATGAACTTTGAAGTTTCCAACTTCTATTTCCGATGCCGAAACCTATCAAATCACGTCCGATTGACTTCAAATTTAAAATTACGGACCTACTCCAACTTCTGGAATTTGATTCTGACTCCGATATCAAAAAGTCAACCCTCCAGTCAAACTTTCCGAAAACCTTCAACTTTCTAATTTTAGCCAAATGGCGTCAAAATGGTCTACGGACCTCTGAATTCACTTCCGATCGCGCCTCCAACTCCAGAATCAGTATACGGAGCTATTCACAGTCTTGGAATTCCAAACGGATGTTGATAAAACCAAAATGCACTTCAAACCAAACTTATGAAATTCTTCTAAAATACTAACTTCAACAATAGGCGTCAAAACGCTTCAGGGTTATCCAAAACCCACTCCGGGCATACGCCCAAGTCAGAAATCATCATACGAACCTGTTGAAACCTTCAGATCCTGATTCCGAGGTCGTTTACTCAAAATTCTAATCCTAGTTCATTCTTTCAACTTTATGCTTCCGAAATGAGAATTCTCTTTCCAAATCAACCCCGAACTTCCCGAAATTAAATTCCGACCACGCGTACAAGTCATAATACCTGAAATGAAGCTGTTCATGTTCTCCGACTGCTGAACGGAGCGCTAGTACTCAAAACGACCGATCGGGTCATTACATTTCTGGTTGTAGCACTGACATGACTTTTGGCCAGTGGCTTGAAGAATTTGATGGAGCAATGCCACACTAATTTTGAAGCAGACACTTGTCTCACCAATATGCATAATCCCAATATAACCAACCAATCCCCCTTTTATAGAACAATCTGTGCGTCATATACTTAACCTGGATCCCAAATCAACCTGACCCTATTACTTGTTCTAGGCCCAAAAGCTCTTCTCAGCCCAATAGCTACTAGTGTGATATTGGGTTGGGCCTGCTTCATAACACCTTCTTATTATTACTTTTTCCTTTTTAATCTCAATCTTATCTACTTTTCAATGCATGTAGATGGGGCCAAAACTTGTAGGATTGGCCATGGATTTAGCATCGACTTAATCCACCCTTCATCAAAGTTGTCCCCTCTAGTCAACCACGTAGCCTCAGCGGACTTGATCCCTGATGCTTTTCGTGGTAGTTACCTACTGAATTTTTCAGTGAGAACACCTCCACAATTTCAACTTACAGTTGTTGATACTGGTGTTTGCTTTATATGGATACAATGCAAGCCATGTCAGTGCTACAACCAGAAATTTCCCTTCTATGCTCCCGCAAATTCTTCTACTTATGAGGAACAACCTTGCCACTGGCCAAAATGCTCTGAGTTTGCACATTGCGAGTGAGGTATCCGCACCTACTATGTCGATTATGTTGATAAGACTTCTTCGTCCGTGGAAGTGGCTACAGAAACTCTCTCTCTCTCTACTCATCGTCCGGTGAAAAAAATCTCCTTTCCCAATATCCTTTTCGGGTTAGGACGTAACTCAAGATCAACTTCAGGGGACCCAGGTTTATCCGGCATTGTGGGGCTTAGTTTTTCTTGCTTCTCTTTGGTTTCCCAAATTGCGTCGGCTTTTGACCAAAGGTACCCCTTCTGCTTTGTGCCTTTGGCAAAGTTAGATGTCCCAAGAAAGCTTAGCTTTGGTGACGAGGTTACTATTTCAGGACCTGGGACGCATGTCACTCCGCTTCTTGTTAAACCCCCCAACCATCTTATTACTTGACCCTCATAGGCCTTAGTGCTGTGAATGTTAGATTGGAGCTTCTTAACAATTTCTCTAATACATTTCAAGTAGAGAACATAATCATAAATTCAAGAACCACCCTTACTTCCCTTCCTACAGGGTTGTACAACCAGCTTATTTTAGTGGTGAGACAAGCTATCCATGTAGAACCAGTGGTGGATGGGGTAGCAGCTCAACTCTACTCTGTTACAGAGCTTTGAATTCCACTGACGTTCCTCCAATCACAATGCATTTTCTGGGTGCTGATCTGCCTTTTTTCGGCTAGAACATAATGCATCCAGATCCTCACGGATATCAGTGCCTAGCATTTCGTCCAACTAAAAATGAGGCTTTCTTCGGAAGTGTGCCCAAACCAACTTCCTAGTCGCCTATGATTTAGAAAATATGAGTGTCTCGTTCAAGGCCACTTACTGCACCAACATGGCCTGAGACTTGTGTCCGTATTTTGATAATAAGCTACTTTATTATAACGTCAACTTCTTATCTATCTAATAGAACAAAGTAGTTATTTACTCTTTTCTGATCTATTTAGTTTGATTGTTTTTGTTCATTCCATTTTTAATGTTTATGATCTACTTTGTTAACATGTGCATGTAAGCGACAAAAGGAAACGATATTAACCAACAACAATTTTTTTAACGTGAACTTTTGATACAAATATTCATTATTACTGAATTTATTGGATATATTTATGATACCAAATCGGGATGGCTTTTGTAACAGTATAACTAATTCATACTTAATCATATATACAATGGATTGATAAATCTAAGGGACCTTTAATTTCAAACTTCTGGACAAATTAAAATAGGAAGGGGCATGCAACAGGGGATTAATAGCTGTTTTGATATTCAGAGGTGTTTTTCTCATGCTGTTGAGAGACTGATGTATAGTTGGTCTTGTTTTCTTTTTCTTTGCGGCACATGGGATGATTCAGGTTAATTAGCTCTATGTCTTGTCAGAAATTTGCATTTAGTGGAAGACAATATTACTACTATATTCTCTTAAGATTATTTCTTAACTTCAGTCAATACAAGATAACTTCACAGTCAAATTAAAGATGTTTGAAGTTTCTTCTGCTTGAAACTTAACTTCAAATCTTTCAACAACTAAAAACTAGTTTGAGGTAACATACCAACTTTCACAGTGACAGTATTAATTCTGTTACAATATTATATGTCATATTTCTAGCTATTTTTAAAGGGGTAATGTGGTTTGAAATCTTCAACCGTGATAACTTGTTTGTGACACAAGTCTAGTCTTATTGGACTTTGTCTTGCAAGAAGACTAATAACAATGTCACACTAAGTTTGGACCGAGTATTACATTTTCGAAACAATGCATTTACTCTATATCAAAATATCCTGATCCAATTATTAACATATGGAAGGAAAAGAAAAGGAAGAAATTTTTTTAGAGTAAGAGTTACTATTAGTTTAATATTTTGTAGAAAACAAAGTTAATTAATGCTCAATAAATTTAGGACAAATTCAAAATAGGAATGTGAGAGTGTCATTGTACTTAATGTCTTTTCAAACTTTTAAGAAGGCAAACAAGGTAGAATGCTTATTTAGGAGGTTCTATTATTACAAGACTGCATTACCATTCTATCATACTATTCCTTCCGTTTCAATTTATGTAAACATTTTTGACTCGGCATAAATTGTGACGACTCAGCCAGTCGTCTTATGAGTTACCGCTACGTTTTTTCCCATTTCTGCTTTTTATACTGTGTTTATCTGTGTTATTTAGTATCGGGTTAGATGGATCGAATCCGGAATGGTTTTGGTAAGGTTTGAGATACTTTGTCTCTAAAAGTAGCTTTAGAGTTAGAAAAGTCAACCAAGTATTTGACTTATTGGTAAACGATCTCAGAATGCAGACTTTATGGCTCGGATAGCTTCGTTAGGTAATTTGGGACTTAGGAGTGTGGCAGAAATATTTTTGTGATGTCAGATGCAGAATAAGGCTTGAATTGGCCAGATTAATTTTTGGCGATTTTCGGTCGGCAGTGAAAAATAGGCTATTAGGGTCAGAATGAAATTCCGACAGTTGGACCAGGTTCGTAATATCATTTTGGATATGTCTGCAAAATTTCAGGTCAATCGGAGTTGTTTTGGATAGTTTCGGTGTCGTCGGTGGAATTTAGGGATTTCAAAGTTCATAGGCTCGACTAAGTTCGAATGATATTATGGGACATGTTGGTATATTTGTTGAGATTTCCGAGGGCCTCGAGTGGATCTCGAAATTTTAACGTATCAATTTAGACTAGAAGTAAAGTTGCTACATTTTTTCACAGCAGCATGAACAGTAACTCAGGTGAGCAGTATTTAAATAAACCCTCCGCGACCATTAAACCCTTTTACACTATTTTTGAACAAGAAAAGAGCTTTAAGGAGATTTTGAAGAGAGAAAATCATTGTTCTTCATTGAGGTAAGGATTTTGGACCCTAAAATTCTATTATTTGTGATTAAGGAACAAAATATTTAATTCATGAAAATCAATAAAAAAAAAGGTGAAGTTTGGGCTTGAGATTATGAGACCTTCTAGGGATGATTTGAGGGATCAAACGAACTCCTATTTTTGAGTTCTTTATAGATACGGACTCGTGAGATGATGAAGAACATTTTGGTATAAAGTTTTTCCAGTTCCGGGATGCAGGCCCAGAGGTCGGATTTTGACTGATTTCGGGTTTTGTGCTTAAAATCGATATTTTTCAATTGAAATTCATTCGTTTAGCATAATTTAATGATAAAAATCGGAACTTGGTAGATTTGGAGCACTTGAAAGTTGGTTCGAGAGGCAAGCGTGTTGCCAAGTAGCTTTTCAGGCTAGTTCGAGGTGAGTAATGATTTTAAATGCTGTTCTGAGGGTATAAAACCCTGAATTACACAACGTTCGGCTGTGTTGAGGTGACGCACGTGCTAGATGACGATCGTGGGGTCATGCACTATTGGGGATTGTGACTTAGTCCATCCCGAATGACTATTTTTCTATATATTTGGTAGCTAATTATTTGATATTATTATACATTGGGCTAAATGTCATATTTGGGCTTCATGCCAACTGTTTGAACCTTTAAGGGATCGTTAATGATATTTTCCTCACTGTTTGATTTCATACTTATGCTCAGTCATGCCAGATCTTTCAATGTTTTCAGAACTCAGCTATGTTAATATGTTTTAGAAACCTTAAATGATATTTTAAAGATATTTTGAGTTGAGCTGCATATTTTCACTATTGCCCAATGGGCTTATGAGATTCTGACTGAGTAAGGCTGAGGGCTTGTATTGTGAGGATACTTTTGGGTCGTGCTGCACACTGTAGCAGTGATACACTAATTATGATAATGAGGCCAAGGGCCTGAGATTGAACGCCACAAGGTGGCTTGATATTGATATGAGGCTGAGAGCCTATTTATGATGCCATGAGATGACTTAATATTGTGCGTGAGCCATAAGCGGCCCCTCCAAGACACTGCACACCCCCAGTGAGTGAGGGTACCCATTGTGACATGAGATATAGCCCAAGGGGCTGGTATTGTTCTGTGATATTGCCCGAGGAGGTGATTTGATATTATTGTGCTCGAGAGTCAATTCTTATGTGTTTACCATTTCTAGTTGTTTTTCCTATCTATTGTTGACTGCTTAAAAAGGCATTTTTATTATATTTCACTGTTAAATTGTGTGACTGATTTTGTTATGCCTCTGATAGCTAAATGTTGTGTTTAATGTGATTTTATATTGTTCAGCCTTAATTTATTCTTATTACTCACTGAGTTGGAAGTACTCACTTTACTCCCTGCACCTTCGTGTGCAGATTCAGGCGCTATAGGTCCTGCTACTGAAGGTTGACAGTTCCAGCAGATCTTCGGAGGTTTACTAGGTAGCTGTTTGGCGATTTGCAACCCAGTGCAACCTCCCTCTATCTTATTTCGTTTTTGATTCAGTCATTTAGTAGTGGAGTAGACTTTTAGACTGGTAGTATTGTTTTAGATGCTCATGACTGGTGACACCCCGATGTCAGGTTGTGTTGGCTTTTATTTCCACAAATTATACTGTTAAATGCTTATTTTGGAATTTTATTTCTGATTAAAGACTTAGTAGTTATTATTTTAATTGCTTAAAGTGAATTGGAAGTGAGTCGGCTGACCTTGTCTTCACGAGTGGCGTTATCACGGCCGGATTGAGTTTAGGGTCGTGATAAAAAGACATAAAAACATTAAAAATATAACACGCTGGGTAATTGAAACAGACAAATTAAAGAAATTACTCTAAAATGATTTGACATTTTAAAATTTCGATTGCAATTCTCTCTACCTCAAAGCGTCATACACGTATGAGTTAATCAATATGACCAATATTCAAGTGAAGTACATGTAGTTTTTTTAAAACATAATTGAAATATCCATACATTATAAGATAGAAAATATTATATTTTAAAAAAATTCACGAATCTTTTTTTTTTCTTGGAGAAGTGGATAATATTATTAATAATGGACTACGGTGGATTACATCACTATTACGAATAGTAGGGATAACACTTAGGGATCGTTTAGTAGAAGGTACTAGAAAAAATAATGCAAGCATTAGCTCTATGCATTACTAACACCTTGTTTGGTATATTTTTTTAACTTGTGTATAACTAATAGTTGTATATTAGTTATACATTATACTTGGCATTATCCTATGTATAAGTAATGCATAGAAAACCATGGTATTAGTAATACCAAGCCTATTAATGCGTGCATTAGTATTGTCAAAGACAAAAATATCCTTGATGTCCCTTAAGTTAAATCTAGATAATATGGAGGACATTTTTGTAAACAACTATATTCTTTAAAATTATGCAATGCATTATAATTTTAATACACCACGTCAAACAGTAGATAAGAAATACTATATGCATAACTAATGCTCGCATTACTAACACATGCATTACCAATCTATGCATTACTAACATACCTTATTCCACACTATTCTTATACACCCTACCAAACGACCCTTTAGGTCTCCAAATATTGCTAGTTTGTTACATATAGAGCTAGTTTGATAAAAATAATAGGTTTTACATTAAATTAGTTTGATCAAAATTATAGGTTTTACATTACAAGATCAGAAAAAGGAAGAAATGTGTAAATTAAAAATTTTAGTAGCTGCCTTATCGTGCTATTTTGCGACTTATCATTGAAACCTATATTCTTTTATCTAAAATAATAAACTAGGAATTATGTATCTCAATGATAAGTTATGGTGTTAACGACTATGCCAAAGCATGTTTGTTATTTAGGTTACTAGCTGATGTTAAAAATGTTAATAGTTACAGTATTTTTTAGAAACTATTTTATCAAAAATATTATCGTAAAGCTTCGTAGTTCTAGTGTGGATAAATCTATCTGGGAGATATCTATTGCATGTAATTAAATCAAACTAGGAAAGTGCTTGACTATATCTATTATTATTGAGCTAAAGGAAGTAAACACGTTTATCAACATTCATATCTGCCTATAAAAGGATGGCGTGAGAATCTAAATTTATTCCTAATAATATTTCAAACTATATGAAAACTTTTATAAAGAGAGATCTTCCTTTATTTAGTTCGATAAATAGGACTAACATTATCGTGGTGCACTTGCGGGAAACTCCTTGCCGAGGGCATGTGCACCCCCGGAATTATTCGGGGCTCTTTGAGACACCCGGTGCAAATCAAAAGAAAATAGGATTGACATTAATCATTTTCAGGAATTCACTTTTAAGAAAATTATTTAATAATTCAGATACATTTTATGAAAACATCTACTATATATAATTTTAATAAAGTTTATATTCATTGGTGCGATTCTAAGACTAGTATTCCTAAAATTCACCTATAAATTCATGACAGAATGTCAACATCATAAATGAGTATTGCTCTCATGGCCTATCTAGTTGTACTAGAAACATTTTTCTTCAGACTAAGTCTATTAATCTAGTCCCAACAAATGTCTTACTCATAACTTATTAGATAGTCTACTATGATAAAAAGGCAAAAACAAATTAATTGAACTATATATAGAGACCTTAACATGAATGTATCATACTCAAATCTAATAATTTGTAGTCAAATTTGTTGTTAAATACCAAATATGACACCTATATTCACATGCCTTCAGCCTATGAACATTAGATTCCCAGGGAATCTTAGAAATGGCCATAGAGATGGCCATAGGGCATTTTTTCAACTCTACCGAACCAAAATGTACCGAATTCCCTGTCATGAGGATTTTAATCCAAACAATTATAGTTCGGTATTGAATAAATTGGTAGTGATCGTTCAAAACCCTCACTCGTCAAAGGTGATTGAATTAAAAGAGAAAACAAGAAATGAGCAAATTATATAGCTCTGTTGATCTTGTGTGTAGAAACAAAATCAAAAGGAAATTGATAAAATCCCAAAAGAATGTGATTGCAATTGCATTTTATCTCATGAAAACAACACACATCCATGCAAAAATATATTGGAAATGGAAAAGGGCCAATATATCCTTAAACTATCGGATTTGTTTTATGATTTCCCTACTTGAATTTATTGGTTCACTAAATTCCCCACTGTTTTCTTTCGACTTAAACCTAACAGTGTGGGTTTTAAGGAGCCAACAGGTTAACGAAGGGCAATCGTAAAATGAATCTGATAGTATAGGAGTAATTTTTATCATTTTTTAATTTATTATTTATTCATTTTATTTATACTTCTAAACGCAATCGCAATTATATCCAACTTTTATGTTCTTCTCTAACTACACAAACAATTTCTATCATGAGTTGGACCCATGCTTGGCACGAGTACACAAGCTGCACACAGCATTTTGGAACAATGAGTATACAAGCTTCAAGTTGTACAAGAACAATAAATGATATTAGCTAAGTATAAAGGCCGATAAAATATGATGTCATTAATCATCAGTAAGGATTGCACCTTCCATAAGAACTTTAACGTGAAACTTGGCATTCAGAGACTTGGGAAATGGGAAAAAGAGTACAGAAGAAAGAAATGCATGTTGATCAACACAACAAAAAATCGATTAAGTACTGTACTTTGTCAAATAGACGGCAAAAAACGATATCAGGTGAAACTGACATTCAGATAAACACAGTTGCATTAGCCAACATAGTGAACGTGATTCAGAGTTAAAACCTTTTACATTTTGTTAAAGAGTTTGTCCAACAAGGAACTTGATGAAGCAGATATGCATTATTGCATTTAGACTAATAGAAAGGTTCACAGAAGTTCTAATCTTGTTACAAAGAAAGGTAATACCATAAACTCAGAAACTTGTCAAAGAAAAAAAAATTGCTTCAGTGGTTAATCACCATAAACTCCGAAACTTGTCAAAGAAAAAAAAATAGCTCCAATAGTAAAGAAACCCGTCAAATAAATTTTCTACCACAAGCTAAAACTCGACGCCTTTGCTCCAAATTCACAACAGACCCAAAACCAACATAAAAATTCATATGAAACAAACTGAAATTAAATGTAAGTCAAGTCAGATTTCTCCTCCAAAGGGAAAGATCGCATTTTTTTGGAGATTAATAGACACTAGAAGATATCTTAGTAAATCAAAACTAAAAATTATGCAAATGCCAAATCTACAAAGAAAAAGTAACTGGGGCATCACTCATAAAGGAAATGTAAAGAGACTCAAAGTGCAGTTGACTAAAGAAACAATCAGCAAATGCCAACAAACCACTCTACCATCAAAATAAAACTCCGACTTTAAAGTCCCAAAAGAGACCCAATAACACTAATTTATGACTCATGAACTCTATTTATTTTGGAGAAATTTGTGTAAATTAATTATGGGAAAAAATATTATAAAAATGGGATAAGAACGTTTTAGACTCATGGACTCTATTTATTTTGACGTAAATCCTTCTAAACTCAATATAGTCCTGATGACCCAAATTATTTTTTCATCAAACCCAAATCTTACTTTCAATCTCTGTTAGCAGACACAAATTAATCTCTCTTTATCATATTTTAATTTTTTTTTCATCTCAAATAACACATGAAGCAACACTCGCTTTTAATAAAAAACAAGGCACAACAAAGAAGTGAAAAAATAGAAAAGAAGAATAGAAAGAGGAGAGGAGTCTGAACATTGAACAGTAAAATTTAAAAAAAAAGCTGAACCCTGAAAAGCAAGGCAAGATAAAAAAGAAGAACTGAAAATGATAGAAAGGAAGAAGAGAAAAGATGAGAGGAGTCAAACAGTAGAAGATAATCAGAAGAGGAAGGGAAGAGAAAAAGAGAAACTTAACTAAGAGAAGACAAGAACTCAAGGCTTGCAGCAGTTGAGAGAATAAGAGAGTCGTCGCAGCAGAGAAGCAGATGTGTTTGGAAGAAATGCCACAAGTGTGTCCGCAATTTTTTAAAAAAAAAAATACCAAACAGCCGATGGATCTCGCTTTTTTCATCGCCTCTCTTCTTGCTTTTATTGCCTAAAGCGTGTGCTTATTCACAGATGCTGCGCTTCAGGTAGAAAAGCGTAGACCCCTCACTTTAGGTTCTTTTTGTAGTCCCTTTCCTCACTTCTTTTATTGTCTTGCTCCCTAGTCCTTTTCACTCTTACTTTTTCGTCCCCCTCTCTTAGGGGTTACCTTTAGCTAAATATACCTACCTATCTCTATGTATTAGGTGGATCCTCCCTCTTTATTGGAGAGATACTACAAAATGGTAAAAGAGTGAAGGAAATATTCTTTTGGATAGAAAAAAAAGGATGTGATCATGTGTGTGCAAGTGTTTGTAGATTATGTGTGCAAGTGTATGAAAATAGGATAAAAGTGAAGAACAATACTAATAAAAACTAAAAGACAAAATTAAATAAATAAAATATACCACGCTAATATTTTGGACTAGACAAAATCTAAGAAACTGCTAAGGAAAACAACAAAATGCTAGCTTGTCAAATTAGAAGAAAATATATTATTTTTGTTCATTTTTCTTCTTTTTTTTTTTAGAAATTTAGAACAAAACTTATATTCTAAAAATATGACATTTTGTCTTTTTGTAAATTTTCTTCGGTAAAACTTACATAAAGGTAAAACAAAAGCTAAAAAATATCAAAATTGAACTTTAAAAATATCCACATACTAAAAAGTAGTAAAATATTTAAGTACGATAAAAAATTAGATATTTACACTTTGTTTTCATGTGAAATTCAAATAAGATTAATCCTTCTATATTTTTACACCATTTTTTATTATGTGCACAGTTATTGTATTAATCATCATGCTATATTATAAGGGTGAAACCCAACGTTGAGAATTGAATTACCAAAATACCCACGAAAAGTTGAATGACCATTTTACCTAAATTCTACTCCTATGACAATTGTACAAAAATGTAATTATACATTCTAATAACACTTAAATACATTCTACTCCTATTTTACCCTTTACTTAAATACCACTTTTTCTATAACATTGTTGTAGCAAAAAGTAAAATTTCCTTCCAATAAATAATCAATAAGGTTGTACAACATAATGAATAAGGTGAATGGGAAGAGACTCACGTGGAATTTTTTGTATCAGCCAAGCACTTAATGCAGTATATTAAATGTTTTGAAAGAGCTTTCATCTTACATGTTACGACCCAAAGGGTCATCTATCATGACCCAAAATCCACTAAGGGTCGTGGTGGCGCCGGACACCGCTGTCAGGCCAGCTAATTAGATTACCGATTTAAAAATTCTTTTTAAACACATCAAATTCTAGAATTTTTCCTTCCATTTTCCCAAATAAAAAGGGTTTTGCTTAAATTCAAATTAACAATAACAATTAAATCAAACTTTTTGAAAACCATCCCAGAACCCGGTGTCACAAGTGCATGAGCGACTACTGATAATGAAATAACATACAACCTCTGTCCGGAATACAATGGACAGGAAATGAATAAATCAAGTACAGAAAGGAACTACACTAGCTGTAGGTCGCCTCGCAATTTGCAGCTCACCCAGTTCCTGAATCGTCCGTGCTGTTGCGCCCAGTAGGCCGCTAAAATGAAGCATACCTGTACAAAAAAATGCACAGAAGTGTAGTATGAGTACGT